>JAECMU010345589.1:0-16079 GCA_016106625.1 Dracogyra subfuscus
TAGCGTTCATATTACGTACAGAAGTCGTCAGATGTCAGAGATGAACATATTATTCTTTATCTAATCATGAGAGCAGATTAAATATGTCAAATTACACATCTGTGTTTGAGCTGCTAACTGTCCGACCACCCATCGTCTGTTAATGGGCTACCTAATGACGTCACCAGCTAGGCTTATTCTTACTACAAATGTGACAATTTCCTATTTAAAATCAACCAGCAAACAGTTTAATTAGAATAGGGATAACCCTACTATGTTTTCCGATTTGCTAATGCGTCGCCAATAAAGCTAAATTTGCAACAGTAAAACCACCGATATACGTCTGCAAAACACAGGGTTATCCCCTAAATATCGTTAGAAATTTATTGCACGAAGTTAGACATCAAAGGACCTATCGAAGAAACCAAAAGACCAACTGAAGAAAGCTTGGGCTTCATGTCTGAATGCTTGTAGTGTATTCTTTGTACTGCAATCAGCGTTGTGCACCCTCCTCTAATTACTCCAAAGCCTTTACGATCCCAAGGCCCATATTTTCGAAGCATTCTTAACCTATGAAATCGTAAAAACTTTGTAAGTTATGACGTCACTATGGTATGTGCTGTAGTGATGTCTCAACCTACGATAGTTTTACTATATCGTAGTGCTAAGATGGCTTCAAAAATATAGACTGGTTTGTTTTGTCAGCATGCAATTTAGAGCAATATGACGTCACGACCACTCCCTATAAAATCCTGCATAGGCTAGCGCATTGGGTCCAAGCAACTTTCATGCAATGGAATTGTCTATTGTTGAAAACCATAAATCGAGAATAATATTTTATGCAATGAAAGACGGCAAAATTCTACCCCTAGATGCCAGGAAATCGCATCTATATGAGCTTTTATTTTCAAAAAATTTCGGGTGAGATTAGCCCACTGACCGCACACATTTAGACCTATGATCATCTAGGCCCTAATACTTCAGCGTGACCGATGCCAGTGTGGCAGATCATGAGATAGATTATGGTTAACTTTATTTAAATCAACTATTAAATGCCAGAAAATGGGCACCTTTTGTGACTTAAAATTTACAAAAATGTTCGGTGCGTGAGGGGGCAACCCCCTCTCGAGCTCACCCAGCCCCCCTCGTGGACTTCGTCCACTTGTTTGTGAGGCCCAAGGCCTCACATGTCTGCCAACCTGGTCGCATAAAAGTTGGAGAACACCGTATATATATCTGAATAGTACATATTGTAATAAAAAAAATTCAAATTGTCTGCATCAGTGTATTCATGTCATAATATCGTACTACTTCTGAAACTTTTTTAATACATTATAACTCCATTCCTGGAAGGGAAAAGAAGTCTACACTAATAAACCAAACAACGTAAAATTACAAGAAAACTTTATTGGTTAATGTTTACAACATATCTCTCTACATTTACATGTACCAATTTAATAATGCTTGGTTTTCTCTCACCTAAGCATTTTGATTACTGGTAATGTAATTTTTCACTCACCTAAGCATTTTGATGTTTCACAAACTAGATCCTAGATCGATGAAACTAGATCCTAGATCGATGAAACATTTTTAATAGTTACATATGTGGATGTTCATCATAATACATGTAAAGAAAATTATTTTTTTACGGATGTCAGTCAATTTTGCAATACGTCTAGATCCTAATTTCAAGCCTTGAGAACATAATTATTTTACATATGTTACAGATGTCAAAGCATTTCATATTTTCAGCAACAGATACATGGTATCCCATTTTCATTCAAACCTCCTTGCATCAAAAAATAATCACACCATTCATCTTGGTATTATTTATCAACAGATAACAATATCCAGTGTAAAAGTGAAAGTTCAGTCATGTTTATATCTGCAATAATAAAGGGAGGATCAACTAAAAAATTAGCCTGATGTGCTTGGAAAGGTGCATACACAGACTTCCAACACAAACTGAAAAATTAAGAAATGAAAATCGCTTTCATCAACCTGACTTGTAAAACAACATAAATGACTTGAAAGTATAATCAACTATTTAACAAAATCTATTAAAATTTGCATCAATAGAATGAAATGTAGTTATGGTATTTTACTCTTCAAAAAAATTCATATTATTAGGCCTATTGGTAGGGCAAAAACAACCACTCAAGATACCCACGTGATGATTTTCTTTTCTATGGGACAACATAATTGGTCCCTTTTGTGATTTTAGATGGGAAAGTCTACTTAATCAAGGGTTTACAGAATCACTTACAGTAAGAAAGCAGGACAGTTGATAACGTCCATTATGATTTGAGGGTAGAGTGCATGGTTAACACACAGTACCCTGTGATCTTAATAAGAGGCACATCTTTTTAGTGTCTAGACCTTGTCTGGGGACCATCTTAAGATACACCTGCCAATCAGGAAGCACCGATACAGGCCAGGAGAAGAAAAGACCAATAAACCAAGAAAACATTCCCGATAATTATTTCAGTACATGGGTTAATCTATGTACAAAACATAAAATAGTTATTTAAACACTTTGACAATGGTGCTTTATTTTGTGTTGAAAAATAATATATACTTGGTGCTGACTTACTGGGATGAATATTGCGAAGCATCCACAAAAATCAGGTATGTTTTGTTTCTTCAGTTCGAAGACCTGACATGACATGTTAGGTATTGCGCAACCACCAGAGGGCGTATTCACTAGGATGGTACAAAATGGCTGTGCCCGTTGTATATAATAGCCGTCACATTTAAGCATTTTATTAATTTACTGTACAATTATAGTTGATGATATTAAGCAATAATGTGCATTATATATCGTTGAATATGCATACCAGTCCAAAAGCTTGGCTTTAAAAGAAGGATAGCTCTGGTGTGAAAATTAAATTGGTTTTCGTACCAAATGATAAACATCCCTGTTGCCTAGTAAATTTTACAGACCAATCTTAAACAATGTTCCAATGAAAGCTGATTATGCATGAAGCTATTTATGGATGTGTTATTGTGTACATAGATGCAAACGATTGTATAACAATGCCAGTTGCCAGATTTCAAAATAAACAAGGGCAATGTGTGGTTGGTCTTGTTTATATTTCAGTATTAGTTAGTGTTGTTATTTTAACTAAGTGAACTGCTGTCTTGTCTTGTGAGGTTGCATGTTTTCTCCCTGACACATTTGATAACCAAAACTGATTTCATGCCAATTTGTTTTTAATAATTTGGCTAATTAACATAAATGGTATAAACACAGACCATAATGCAACAATGAATCTTGCAAAATGACCACCAAAACAGTAAACCATTTTTTTCTTTTTTAATTTCACAATCTTATAAGTTGATCCCCTACCCAAAGTTAAAAAATATTGTGATAAAATGATTTTACTTATAGGTGAAAAAATATGGTACTGTTAGTAGCATCAAATAAATGTATGGTAGGCAAGACATTTTAATTCAACATTTTAAGTCTCTGATTTTAGAAACAACTAAACAAAGGAGAGAGAAAAAATATGCCTAAATTCATGTAAAACTTTTTTTCGTGTATTGTTAATACTGTTTTATATCATGACTTAATGTGAGAATAATCAAACTAACGGTCTGTGGCATTAGTTAGGAAACAAATTACTATTTTAGACACTGTCGAACATTTAATTGTCCACTTTCGTCATTTTGTTACATAGACTGCCATCTAGCCCAACATATACACAAAGCAGGATTAGAGGACATTTCAGCTGCTACCATCACAGATACTGCACATTATTTACTTTATGTGTCCCCTACCGGTCCCAGAGGAGACTAGGTTTATCTCCCCCTGTTCGTCTGACCCGCACACAGTTTTCCGGACTTATTTTTTTTCTGCAATGCCTCAATATATTAGCTGAATTTCTATGTATAGCTTTATCTTGTACTTTTAAAGACCATGTTGAACTTGTATGGTGATTTACCCATTTTGGACAATTATGGCCCTTGAATTTAGGAGATAATGGAACATTTTCAAGACTGTTATCCACCCCCCAACACACCCGGCAAAGCCTCAAGATATTGAGCTGAAATTGTTGGTGTATAGCTTTATTATATACTGTTACAAATAACATTTGACGTTAATGGTTCTTAGTAGATAGAAACATTTGTTGCATCTGGTAGAAGTATTGCTTTAGCAGTACTCTGAAATGAATGCTTGTTTATTGACTGCTACTAGTGGTACTAAAAGCTTATGATTACCCATATGGGCAGTGAGATGTGGGTAAATATATTTTCTATCTTTCCCTAGTAAAAGATAGCAGCTATCTTTCCCTGCTGATGTCATGTTAGTTTGATCACGCCATCAGTTTCCTTGACTGTCATCCTTATTGATGAGATTTTACAAAACATTTAGCACCACAAGTGTTCAGTTTTTGTTGAAATCGTTTAAATAATTAGTTTTTGTTAACAATTAAACATGCTCTAAAACTAATATCTTTGTAGTTCATTCACTTCCCAGTAGAAACATCCGTTTATTGTAAAAGTTATCTCTTGCTTACATTTGATTTGTGTCCCTAAAGATGGCTTTTGATGTCATTGCTTTTCATTTGTGACTTCAGTTTCCTCAGACTTTCACATCTTGTATATTATATAGTTTGTGTCATGTGAGAAGTTTTAAGTTTCTAAACTATTTACACTATGGGTAATAAATACAATAACCTACTGAATACTCTGAATTATGGATTATCTGTCCCTCGTGAAATTACTGTCAGTCACTCGCTAAAGCTCGTGACTGACAACATATTTTCACTCGGGACAAATAATCCATAATTCCTTTTAACTCTTATGTTATTGTCTGTGTATTGTAGTAGGTAAGTAAATAACATCTATGAATTCCGCTGAGTGCCTTTGTTATTAGTGATGTATGGTTGTTTCAAGACCTTGTTCTGCTATTGGCAAAATTCAAATTTTTAAGCATTGCTGGTCCATAACCTGATTTATCCTATGTTTATACATAATATCCATGTCATAAACTCATTTGATATTGACCATTATTAAATGGGGTTTAGCATCAATGGGTCATTTGTTTACAAGCCAACAATACCTAAATATCAGACTGTAGAGTCTGTAGCAATTTGGTAAGATTTAGTTGAAGTGTGTGACTTCAAATTACTATTTTAATGATATCATATTACCTGTAGAGACAATTTTAAAATTGGTTTACTAAATTTATCAAATTAAAAATTAAAGGTGGTGGTAATTCTGTAATAGAAAAGAGTAGCACATAAAATGGCTACAGCAGGTTTACTCTTGATATCTGACCGGCCTCGGTGGCATCGTGGTTAGCCATCGGTCTACAGGCTGATAGGTACTGGGTTCAGATCCCAGTCGAGGCATGGGATTTTTAATCCAGATACCGACTCCAAACCCTGACTGAATACTCCGCAAGGCTCAATGGGTAGGTGTAAACCACTTGCACCGACCAGTGTTCCATAACAGATTCAACAGTGGCCATGGTTTGTGCTATCCTGCCTGTGGGAAGTGCAAATAAAAGATCCCTTGCTGTTAATCGGAAAGAGTAGCCCATGAACTGGCGACAGCGGGTTCCCTCACAAAATCTGTGTGGTCCTTAACCATATGTCTGTCGCCATATAACCATAAATAAAATGTGTTGAGTGCGTCGTTAAATAAAACACTTCTTTCTTTCTTTCTTTCTCTTGATATCTGTGTGGTCCTTAACCTTATGTCTGACGCCATATAACTGTAAATATAATGTGTTGAGTGTGTCGTTAAATAAAACATTTACTTCCTTCCTGGTAACCTGGTAACCGAGCAATTGCTAAATAAACTTGAATAAACTTGCATAATGTTTTAGGTTTTAATAAAAATAAATTCAACTTGTATCTTTATTATATGAAGGCTTTCTAAAAAAAGAAAAAGAAAGAAAAATGCTGATACTGTAAATAGTATAATAGGTGGAAGGTGGCAATGTTTCCTTGCCTATTTACAAAAGCTGCATACAAGTATATTATGCAATGAAACTTGAGTCTAGGGACATACAAAAGATTGTAAATTTTCTGGGAACTGTTCAGTATCATTAGTTTTATCTGTTGAAACACGGAAGCATTAATGTCTCCTGTGCTTATACTATTCAAGCAAGTTGGCCATTCCGTAGATGAACAACATTCCAGACGGTTCAGATGATCGGAATATTTTCGTAGTGTTGTGAAGTGCTCACAATTTAACATAATGCATATTAAATTGCATGCGTGCAACCAAACTCATGAATATACTACAGTTCTACTGTTCTAATAGCTTAGCTTCATCATTATTCATTATCAAAAATATTGGTCTGAACATGAAAAACATTGAAATTGTCTTATCAATTTAAATTTCTTTTTCTTAAATTTCCAAACATTAACAGAAGGGGAGCACAGTTCATAATTCAAGAATAGAACAGAGTGCCAGTTATTTTAAAGTTGCCACTACAGCTTGTAGAACATTTCCCAAATATATATATATACAAATTTAAATGGCCATTTTGAAAGAGAATACTCGAGAATTTGAAACTAGTCTATCCTAAATGGTAAACTGTCCAGATAGGACTTCATGAAGATTACCAAGCCATTCATTGCTATAAAGAACAAATTTGTTCAGTATGAAATAAAGATTAGAAATAAAGATGTTTCAATAGGAATTTCTTTTATTTTGTTGTTTTACTTATTGTGTTCGACATAACCGTATGTCCGACGCCGATATAACCGTAATTGTAAAGTGTTGAGTGCGTCGTTAAACAAAAAAACACAAAAAAAACCCCAACTTATTGTGTTAAATATAATTGTTTATGGAATGTTAAATTGCAATTACAATTCACACAATATTTACTACATGTATTGAAAGGAAATATTGGTGTATGATGTATATATGTTATGTTATACATGTATTGATTCTGACTGTTCCATCTGTTGCTATACATGTTTTATATACCACAACTTTACATGTAATTATATTAGTGTATTCAATTTGAAGTCCGCCAGACAACTGTGAGTGTTGGGAGATAAATCCATTTTGTCAGCAAAACTCTTGGAAACCAACTCTTACTTTTATAGTGCATATAAGAATACTTTTATTATTTTTCATTCATATTTAAGCATGTTAACCTTGTCTGTGATCTTAAATGATCATCACTTGCATTGATGTCTAATAGATGGGAATGATTCAATTCAGTCAGCACAGCACTCACCTGAGGTGCTTGCTTTGTGGGATTGAATCACCTCAGTGGACTAATTTTTGTACTGGGTTTTCCCCGCCATACCAACCCGTGCACCACAAGTGGTTTATCACAGGGCACGATGTATGCAGTCCTGTTGCAGCCTTCCTCTAAGACACATGTCAAAAATAAACAAATATTTGACATCCAATAGCTGATGATTAATTAGTGATCTAGTGGTTTCTTTAAACACAACACTTAACGTTTGATGGCTAATGGTTTGTCTAATAAACAGTTTACTGAGATGTCTGTAAATATTCCTTTCCATAAAAAAAATATGGGTGAGTATTAGTTTACATACAAGACCGTTGGACCACTTTTACATTTTAAAACAACAGAATTATGGGGTATCTATTGTTTATAGTTTGTTAATGCTAAGCCATTGTTACACAAGTCTTCAAGTACAAATGCCATTGAACACCAAAACGTTAAGCTGGTGTCGAAACATTTTCAGTACCAGAGATTTATTTCCAAATGCAGCTTTTATAGTGAATGAATAAAACATCTTGGCCCTTTTAACGTGATAAATGTTTTCAAGAAATAAAAAAGTTGAAGTTGAAATGGTACAAGTATTTTAATTTATATGGTGAATAAAGAATTTTAATAATCTGAAGCATCCAAAAATCTATATACATGTAAAAATTTATACTTTAAAAAAAAAAGGTTTTTATTTTATTTTAATGGTAATATTTAAACAAGAACTACCTGGTTAGTTAGTTAGCCCTAAGACAAGTGTCTAAACATGAGTTAAATTGTACTACAATGTGTTGCTTGAATGTCGATTAGCACTAATTCAAGGTTAAAGCAGTTATGTTAAGTTAAATAACTTTGTGCATACATGCCTAACCAGTAATTAACAAGGATAAATTTCATTCCATTTGTATGCAGATTAGATGCGATGTTATTCCATTATATCAGCAGTACTGCTGAAACAGAATATCAGCATAAATTATTGTCTGTGGCATCCTAGTCTCACACAAACTTGTAGATTGACATAGTTTAGCCAGTTCAGTGATTTTATTAATAATTAAAACATGAGTTGTTAAAAGCCACTATGGTGCTTGTCATCAGAGCTTTTCTAATACCAATTTGTCTGCTATCAGCTTTTCATTTGACATCTATCTTCTATAATTTTTATTGGATTGTTCTGGAACCTTGTACAATGATACTCTGTGGCAGTCTCCACAAACTAATAAGAGAGAGATTTCAGAAAATTATATTTTAACATTTTTATTAAATTAATGTTTTTTTAAATAGAAATTAAAAATTTGAAAGTATTTTCTCGAGTTTTGATTGGATTGTTTTGAAACAAGGAACAATGATTCTCATGGACAGTCTTCACAAGCTAATAGATATTTGAATGTTTAAAAAAACCCTAAAAAAACCCCACAAATATGATTAGAAATTTAAGATTGAAAAGTTCAGTCTCAATAAATTATCTACTGGTGACAAAATTGAAAATTAAATAATTGAGCTCTTTAGACTGATATGCCTCTTCTATCCTTTTGTTTGTGAAATAGGGCCTGCATGGGTGGCAGACAAAAAAGAATCGGGGCACATTAATATGCAGGGTCATCACCAGCTAGACAACCAAGGCATTTCTGACATAAGGACACCTTTTCATTAACACCATTCTATGCTTGATTACCCATGGAAATTTGCTTTTCCATTTCTGCTTTATAGGTGGTATATGTAAAATGTCTACAGTCATTTGAATTCAAATGTTAGTTTTGGTCAGTGCTTCACAACTGGTGTAACTGGTGTAACAAAGCTGCTCGAATGCTTTTTTTTACAATTTAGATTGACCGTTCAAAATTCGCGCCAAAATTTCCTCAAATCAAACTGCGCACCTTTTTCTCTTTGGCTTATTAATGTTCCATTCAAAATTCCATAGCACCACCACACACTCCCACCTACTACCGATTTCGGTCGGACTGCTGGTGCTCCCTTGCACCTACCTGCCAGTGCAGGTGGTCCTCTCTTCAACCCCACCCCACCCAACTTTCTGTCTTGGATGGAAGAGCTTGCTTCGCAAGCACTTGGACCCACGACAGGCGTGCGTTACAACAGCTTGCTCTGAATGTGCACGTTAAACCCTATGACATGACATAATCAGTCAAAGACGGTGGCACTGTGTGGTGGCAGTGGGTTTCCTCTAATTATCTGTCTGGTCCGATGCCTTATAAATGTAATTACAGTGTTGACTCTTTTACTAATGTCATTAATAATTAGAAACATGTGAGTGGTGGGATGTAACATTTTAGGTAACATTCACCCCTATCAAAATAAGTGTATCTGTTCCACATTGATCAGACAGCAGCATTTTGTAGCATTAGTAAATGTTTCTTTTTCATAAATATAGAAAAAATATGTTCTAGTTTTAAAATATGCCAGTTTAAAAAAATAAGCTGTATATAATATTTAAAAAAATAGTATGGTAAGGTCTGTTATATTTGTGTTCGAAATCAGAACAATTCCACAATATCCTGTCATTGACCTTAAAAGGATGATTACATGCACGCTCGAGCGTGCGCACACACACACAAAATAAATAATAATGTTTAGCCTTGTTGGTATTTTTATATTATTTTCTTTGTTTTGATTAACAAACTGTATTTAACCCAGAGTTAGCTAAAACTAATCCAAGAGAGTTTGATAACCCAGAGTTTAAAATGTGCTTTAGCAGCAGGTTTTGTTAATATATATATAATTAATCAATGATTAGCCAAACAAGATTCAGACAACAGGTGGTCTGTGGGAGTGAAAACTAACAAATAACATTGGAGTGACCTTATTTAATATGTATCGGATCTGATGGAGTTTAAAACTGTTTTCCAGGAATTTGGTGAAATTTGTTTTGTGTGGCCAGATTCCAAATATATCACCACCAGACATTTATGTAGACAACACATCGTTTCCTTATTTTAAATTTTTTTAAATTATTTCTTTTAATTTCATTATTATTCACTTCATTTAACTGGTGGATAGAAGCTTAAGGCATTTATTTATGCAATTATATTTGTGCAGCAAAACATGACAGTGTAATCAATATTTCATTCGAGTGGTGCTCTTTATAACGGCCAGACAGTACTAGGATGGGATAGCTATTTTTGAAGTGTGGAACATGCTGCCAAACAGCAGACATGAAAATAATTTATTTGTGGATTGTATGTGGTAGCAGCAGGTACATGCACATGCAGAAATAAATGCAGGCAGGTCAATATACTCTTGTGAAAATGTTAATGTAAATATGTCCTATTGTCAGAAATACATGTACATGTATCTGAAATAGAATAAACTGTAAACTGTATACACAACTTTAATTCCAGTCAGCCACTACCTGATATTCAAATGACATAAGAATATGTTATGCGGTTTCTTTTTTAATCGAAATGACGTCAAACTCGAATTACATTTTTGATATCCTTACATACAAATAAACTACTGCTTAACTTTTTGTTTTCAGAATGATAAGCAGCTTTCAATGTAAAGTTGCAATTGAAATGGGTTTATTGATGACAATAAATACATATGTCAAATATGGATTGTCACCCTAATATGTTTGCTTAAATGTCAAACCTAGTGCCATGACCTAGATTAATTGACATCTAATTTGCAAAATGATGAAATTCTTAAAGTATGTGATCTAACAAACACCACATACTTTGATTGCACTGAAAAAGTAAGATATAATAAATATGTACAAGGGTCTTTATCACCTGTTTCTTGGTACCATTTCCTACCATTCTCTAAATACTGTCAATTTTTAATCCCAAGTTTTGGAGTATCAATGTAAATAATGTAATTTTGTATAATTGTATAAAGGCATATTTTAAAAACATTACATAAGACTTGATATTAATTTTAATAAATATAGTATTGGTCTTTTTGATTCTAACAAAGCTTATTACTAACTTTTTTTTTTTAATTCCCAAAATTTTATACAACGCTAAAATTCCCAAAGTCAAAGCCATGACATGGCCCATGGGTGTCATATTTTAGAAATAAAACCCTGTATTAAACTTGAATATTCATAGAGGACAATTCACCTTTTCCAAGTTTACTGTTTTGGAACCAAATTAATTTTTCTTGCAGTGCATTTTCTTATTCTGGTAGATTCACTAATGTAATTCATTTGACCTTTAACAATATCTATTTTTTTTCTATCTTACAGATCATTTAGTTTTAATATCACGTTTATTCCAGAATGTTTTCTTATTGAGCATTTTCAGTTTTTCCATTTATTTTGTGTTTTCAACGGATCATATGCTCTTAGAAACAATTTCTCTATCATCTATAGAAATTTTCTGTAGGCCCACATTTCAGTGCTTATATTAATAATGTAAATTAAGTTACTATGTAATTGTCTAAATAATTTCAACCTCATTTGTAGCCTACCCCCTCCTCGATATATCTTCTAACTGTTGTATTGTTTATTACCGGCCTTGGTGGCATCGTGGTTAGGCCATCGGCCTACAGACTGGTAGGTACTGGGTTCGAATCCCAGTGGAGGCATGGGATTTTTAATCCACATGCAAACTCCAAACCCTGAGAGAGTGCTCCACAAGGCTCAGTGGGTAGGTGTAAGCCATTTGCACCAACCAGTGATCCATAACTGGTTCAACAAAGGCCATGGTTTGTGTTACCCTGCCTGTGAGAAGTGCAAATAAAAGATCTCTTGCTGTTAATCGGAAAGAGTAGTGCATGAAATGGCAACAGGGGATTTCTCCTCTAAATCTGTGTGGCCCTAAACCATAAATAAAAGTGTTGAGTGCGTCATGACATAAAGCATTTCTTTCTTTATTTCCCCCATCTATATGTTGTAAGACCTGACACTAATTAGGTATGTAAGACATGACTATAATTAGATATGTCATCCATCGAACACAATACATTGCTTTACTTGACACCTGTGTTTTTATTTCAACTTATTTTCGTGCCTATATCCAATTAAGCACACTATCCTGGGCACACACCTCTGCAATGTGGACTGTCTGTCCAGGACAGTAGGTTAATTGTTAGTGGTTATTGAGAGAAAAGAGGTTTTAGTAGCCTTACACCTACTCATTGAGTCGTTAAAACCCGCTCAGGCTTATGTCGGTACCGGGCTGCAAACCCTGTACATTACCAGTCAATGGTTTAACCACGATGCCACCGAGGCCATTCATCAGTTTTCAAATATTCTTAATGAAAGTTGAGTAGTATATTTGTTATACTCCACCAGTAAAATGTTATTCAACTTCAAGCATGACTGATTGTACACATAACTTCATAGTGATGCAATAAATATAATTTTTCTAAGAGTAATGGTAGAAATTTGGTACCCCAGCAGGGACTCGTAACAGAGGAAATAAAAATCATAATTTCTCCCTGAGAATTATTACAGACAGTATGTCATACTTACACAATGAAATGTTATTAAACTACTTCATCACATGAACAAATAATAATGTAAATTTCCATTTTTTGAACAGCTACACTTCACATAAATTTCCATTTTTAATTCTGGCAAGGTGTACAGTAATTGGAATGTTAGTCTTTTCTCTTTTTTTTATATTTTAAAACCCCATAATCTAAACACACAACACTGCCCTGCCCCCTCCCCCACCCCCACCACCCCCAACGCCTACAGTTCCCCCAACTACTTGGTGATTTTATATATTGTCTAGGCTGTATAATTATGGCGAATGCTGTCTATGGTCTGGCATGCCAGCGATGCAGTCACCTCCCTCACATGGATCAAATTCATTGCGTCTGATAGGCATACTAGTGCACCACTGCTCACCACCTCCTGTGCCGTGCCAACACTATCCCTCTATTTGGGTTGGGTCAGAGGTTACTGGGTAAGATGGGAGTTGAAAGGGCTGATCAGCTGATTGCATGGTTGGTAACTGCAGTAGCTTCCAGACAGGTTGACCTTAAGGTAGGTCACACCAGCCTAGTTGACCAGACTGGATTAGCCAGAGGCAAACACTATGGAGCTGAACTTAGGAGAAGACGGTGTCTCCAGCATTGTGCCAGACACTGTGAGATTTCACAGGCATATAGAGCTAGATCAATAGTCAGACCATTTTTCTAATCGGATGATCTATCAGATTTAGGTAACGTACGTTTGAAATAGATATCTTCTCGCAGAGCGTTGTCTTTGTACATTTTTGTATGTTCATTATGTAATTAGTTTATCATTTTGCTTTTGTGATTTTCATATTGCGTGTTGGCAAGACACTTTCTCATGGATTGATCTTTTAAGGTAATCAGTGGTGGTTTCATTACCCATACACTAGTCTATATGCATTACAGTTTTTAATATTAGTATTTGCTTTTTTATTTTATAAATAGATGCATTTGTAGAATGTTTGTTAAAATGTTTAAAAAAAAATTGGAGAGTTTTATTTCCAAAAACGTGATATAAGCCAGTTTTAAATTTTATGATTAAAAGTAGTAGTAATAAATAAATAAAATTTAGTTTAGCATACTGTTGTTTAGTGAGTATCATAGAAGCTGATGTTTCCCATAGCTATTTGCGTATCCTTCCTAATACCATACCCAATTTAAATACGTTTCAATGTGCTTATTCTGAGGTCAGGAGTTGACAATGGCAATGGAATGTTCTTTAAAGATTTTTAAAGGAACATGGTGTGTATTGTCCCAAATGGAAAAAAATTATAAATATTTAACGACACTCCAGAACTTTACTGGTTTATCATTAATACCATCCACATAGAGAATTCCTTCTCTTTCTCCCTATCAAATGTCAATATAGCCAATATTAGACACTAAATAGCCATAGTTTATAATGTACTGGGGTGTTATTTAATGTTCTTCACTAACATTTGAGATGGTGTCACAATACCCAAAATTAATGGTGAAAGGTATATTGTCACAGGTTTTAAAGATCTTATTCCTCTAAAAATGGATTATAAAGGAAAGTTACATTCATACCTGACTATTGTATCACCCAAAATTATTTAATTTAATGCCAGTGGAGGGAAATCCATGTCTGCTTTCTTTTAACTTATGTCCAATTAAGGTTCAAACACACTGTCCTGGGCACACACCTCAGCTATCTGGGATGTCTGTCCAGGACAGTGGGTTAGTTGTTAATTGTCAATGGTTAGTGAGAGAAAAGAGTGTAGTGGTCTTACACTACCTGTTGAGTTGTTAAAACTTGCTCTGGGTCGGAGCCGGTACCAGGCTGCAAACCCTGTACCTACAAGCCTTATGTCCAGTAGCTTAACCACAACATCACTGAGGCCGGAGTCAATGTCAACCTTCCTGGTAATGTTTGTTTATGAACCTTGGAAGTTTAGTTAGCAGACAGTTCTCACAGACACAAGTGATGATGTCTTAAAACCTTTATGTACATTTTTAAAATATAAAATTTCCAATCCAAAGATAGTATTAATATATATAATTACACATGGCACTATATAGCATATTTGCCATCATAATGAATTTAACAGGGTTGAAAATCTAAAAGGCCCGTCACATAATTCAGACTACAATGTCACACATCTGTGTTGCAAATAAAGTTTAAAAAAATTAATGAATTATGGACCATCACCATAGTTCAATTACTTTACAAAATATCCTTAATAAGTAGAATATGGTGATTATTTCTATAGATGGTTGAATAAAGTATTTTAATGGACAGATTAAATTTATTTAATAAGGTCATATTTTTCAATACATTAATGGCTGATCAGTTAAATGTTGTGCTATTTAATGTCGGATGTGGATCTGCTTTATTATTTTTCATCTCAGAAACCCCCCAGTTATTTTGTATAAAACATGAAATTACAGTGAGTATAAAATAGTCCAAGAGCAAAACCCAACCAGAAATGCATGTATTTATTAATGTGAAGTCTGTTAAACACATCATTTTAAATTTGTGTTATACATTTGCTTACCAGTGTGATGGTGACAACAGCGAAGTCTTGACATTTTATCATTAAATGTGGCTACCATAATCTAGAAGCCGTGATAAAACAATGCTAAAAGCATCAGGTATGGGGTCTTAATTGGAAAAGACAAACACCACATGAAAATAGTTTGGTTGAAAACAAATCTTTTGAAGGAACAATAAACTTGTTCTTTACAAAGCTAACCTGACAAATGTAATTTTGACTTTCATGACACCAAGTGAAATAAAACTTTAACTGTTAAAAGGGTCATGTTTTTGGTTTTATTTTAGATTATTTTTAAAGATAAAAAGGCATTATGAAATTAATTCATCTGTTACCATCTTGCGTTAATTCCTCACACTATTATTTCTTGTTTTACAGTAATGTTATTCTATACATGTTTATTTTCATAGTGTACAGCTGTCGATAAGATTTTATTGTACTGGCAGTGTCACTGAATAAGGGAGGAATGTGGCCAAGTAGAAGAGTGCTCAAGTGAGATGAGGCTAGGTTATAGAATTTTTAAGGCACAATATTTCATGTGAGCCATCGTTCTATACACGTCGGTTATGCAAATTTAATATGCGAACCTCCAAACAGTTACCATGCAACTGTTGCATTCAGAAGTTTAAATGTTGTAAACAGTCCTTGTTGCCGGATTCATTATTGACACTGTGTGTGTAGCATATTAGTAGATAAGTTATAAAAATACTATGAGTGAAAAGTCAATTAGCTTAGAATACATTTGAAATGTTAGTGTAGTATAGAACTGTTACATAACTACTGCAAGTGTGGTAGAATTAGGTAACTCGGGTTTCACCAATAAAATTGATAAAACCAAAAATCTCATGTCTACACGTAGGTAAAAATCATGTGAACTATATCCATTTACTGATGCCCAATGGGGGATCCAGTGGCATTTTGTTATTTTTTCACGGCTGTTTATCAAAGGCTGTGGTATGTGT
>JAECMU010346233.1:0-12938 GCA_016106625.1 Dracogyra subfuscus
CTTTAATAACAAGATTTTGTTCAAACACATTCAGGTGCATTAGTAATGTTAAAAACAAAAAATAAAAATAAAATTTTTACATTGGAATTTTTCCAAAAAGGAAACGTCATGTACCCAGTTTATAGTTATCGTAAGGAGATGGAAAGTGACGTCATTGGAATACTGACGTCATTTAAATTAAACATAAAGTATCATTACAATGCTTCGCCACATTAAAATAAAAACTAGTCTACTAACCTTGACCCCTGTCAAATTACTATAACAAGCAGACAACACTGTTTACAGGTCGGTATTTGTTTTTATTTTTCATAATTCTGGACAATATATTAATTTGAAGTTTTAAAAGATGAAAGAAATAAAAAGTACTTTTTGTTGAATATATCATATGACAAAATCACGGTTGGAGATGTTTTATTTACTGTGTACGAAGCCAAAACAACGGTCCAAAAAGTGACTATCGTTGACCTTAACTATCGTGCATTAAAAGCTCGTTGGTTAGTAGTGTTCCCGTCTCAAGTTTTGGTATCACGTTCATTAAATTGTAAATATTTGTCACCGTTTTCGTCTGTTTTCAGTTCAAAATTTCCACAAAATAGCATGTTAAACATGTTTTACTAGGCAATTCAAACTAAGTACCAACTTTGTTTACATATCGTGAAGGGCATTCCTGGTAACTGTGTGCTATACATAGTAGCGTTGAATACGGTATAGTTCCGGCCTCAGAGTTGAATACGGAAAGTTGTATTCAATTCTTGTATTCAGAGCTGTATTTACATAGTAAGATTGAATGGGTATGTAATAAATAGTTTTTATTCCGCACTAACATAATGGTAATCGTATAAATTCATTTCATGCTTTTATTTAGTCAAACTTCAAACAAGCCATTCTCAGTAATAGGGCTATCCTCCTCAGATTTAAACTGTCTCCAGCACTACCCTACCCCACATCCCAAGCTAATATATTCACTGTATTCACCTGCTAAACACTGGACTTTTGAAGGGATTTCAAAGTTAAGGGGGTTCATATCCACCAATACCCCTTCTATAGATCCACACATTTTTCTTACCTTTTTAAAATGCATTCCACTATTTACCTACCTTCACCTGTGCAACTGGTATGGTTATTATTGGATGTCTGATTTCCAGTACATGGTTCACATTGTCCATTACCATTGTTCGGTTTCACAGTATCATCTTTGCATGCCACACATGAGCCATTCGGACCCTCTAGACCAGGTTCACATGATACTGGAAGAAAATTTACATAATTATATTCAGTTCTAACAAATAATAACAATAACATTAAAAGCAATAGCAATACTAAATATATTTGTAGTATTCAGTTACTTGTTTGATGTTCATGAGAGATTTCGGATGCAGTATCTCAAAGGTTAATCTGTCATAAAGACTGAAAACATTTATTTAGGTAATACTATTTTGGAGAAATATATTTTGCTTAGTACTCTCAAAATAAACAGAAAGCGTGAATTTTTTTAAACTGAAGATTGGAAAGGAAGGGGTGGGGGTAGGGCAAAATGTAAGGAAAACATATCGTACTAAGTTAACAAATTTCTACCTACAACAAAGGATTTATTTATCCAGTGGATGTTATTGCAGTTAGGATTTTATTCTGTATTTTTATCACTCTGAATAGTCACTTTTAGACCCCTATGACCTCAGTCCACCAAACTAATAATGTAGGTTACATGCTATATGCATGTATTATATTAATTATAAATGTTGCATTACAAGTTAATATGGAATTGATCTAATTAATGACACAGTATCCCCTCGAAAGTCAATATCGATAACATGGTAAATTGTTATAACTTTACAAATTATAATTTTATTTGACAAAATTCAATGTAGTTTCCCAATGAAGTTGTAAAATGGTCAAAATCATAATTATTAAAAAATATTTTTTAATTTTAATGATAAAAAGAAGAACGTAAAACATAACTTTCCATTCAATAAAATATTTTTTCTAGCCTGAAACGTTCATACTACAAGGCCTTAATATATATTTAAAATCATTCAGTGGTTTAAAGTAATATTTATGATCCGTCATAATTACTGTAGTAAAAAAACTCTAACAAATAAAACGACACATTTTAATAGGGATTGCACAGACAAGATACAGCCAGAAGTCTGACCACCAAGCTTCTCCACCTGGAGGCTTAGTTCACCCGGTCCTCATTACAGCATGGAAAATAATTCAGTACTTACCTGTACAGTCATCAATACTGGAGGCTCCTGTTTTTGACGTGTTCAGGTTTGGTCCACATTCTTTGCAGACAGTTTGTCTTGGTTCATCCTGGTATTCTCCAAATGGACAGGGCTCACAGTTTTCTCCATTTATTTTAGTTCCTGGTGGACAATCTCCTGGGGAAAAAAAACCCAAAACAAAATGAGTACAGCAAGTCTGATAAAAACTAAATTTTTCATTTTTATAAAGCTAACATTCAAGCCCCAGTGTTCAGAGTAACACTGCAATTCAGATCTCTATTCAAGATTAATGACAAGTGAAGGGGTTAATTGTGTAGTCACCATATTTCACAGAAGGAAATGAAAGGAATATTTAACTACCTCTGCACATTTTAAACTACGGTCATTTGATGTCTATGGTTGGCACTTGGTTAAGAGTGAAAGGAAGCCTTCTGCCACCTAAAAGGCAACATCTTCCAAAAGGAGCAAGAGATGTCTTATATGCATTTTGAAATTATCTTTGATTATGGATAAAATATATGATCACAATGCATAGTGACACACAGAAACAAACTTACTTATTGAACAGTTATCAGGATTGGTTGAACCTTCACCAGGAGTAGTGTAGTTCTCACGACACATTTCACACTGATCAAACCTCATAGAATCGTTCTTCCAGTAACCTTGAGGACACAGGACACACGATGTACTTGTTTTATTGTACTGTTTTCCTTCCAGACAAACAGCTGAAAAGGAAAAAAGGAGTCTTTATTTAGTAGCGCCACAGTATATATGGACTATCAGCTATGTAACTGCAGAAGTTTTTCTTCTGAATTAGAAATGAAACCTGCTGCTTCAACATGGGCTACTCTTTCTCAGAAGATGCTGCATCCCACATTCATCTAGCAGAAAACAGCCAACAGGGTTCAGACATTTTAGACCATCACTAAAAATATATTTTTATACCTCACTTTTATAACATGCTATTGGCTTAGTTAAAAAACCCAAGATGACACAAAAACAAAAACCAATGAATCAATTGTGTACATTAAAAAACCAAGCCCCACAAGAAAGAAACAGTCTCTGTACACCGAAAACTGCATCAAAAGGAAGAAAGGAAATGTTTTTATTTAATGACGCACTCAACACATTTTATTTACAGTTATATGGTGTCAGATATATGGTTAAGGACCACACAGATATTGAGAGAGGAAACCCGCTGTTGCCACTTCATAGGCTACTCTTTTCGATTAGCATCAATGGATCTTTTATATGCACCATTCCATAGACAGGATAGCACACACCACAGACTTTGATACACCAGTCATGGAGCACTGGCTGGAGCGAGAAATAGCCAAATGGGCCCATCGACATATTGGTAGTAATGAAAAAGTAAAAGTATGTTTTGTTCAATGACACCACTAGAGCACACTGATTAATTAATCATCAGCTACGGGATGTCAAACATTTGGTAATTTTGACACTTAGTCTTAAAGGAAATCCGCTACATTTTTCATTAGTAGCAAAGGATCTTTTATATGCACCATTCCATAGACAGGATAGCACATACCACATACTTTGATATACCAGTCATGGAGCACTGGCTGGAGCGAGAAATAGCCAAATGGGCCCATCGACAGGGATAGATCCCAGACCAACCACATGAATCAAAAAGGAAGACTGATCTACACTAAATGGTCACGCAGAATGGCTTCATGCTTTTCTCAAATAAAACGGAACATTTCCTTACTTATTGATCTGACATACTAAACAAATTTAAAAACCTACCTTCCAAATGTGTATACACATGTAGTAATAAGATATAGATGATATTCATGTATACTTACCTTGTTGAACACCCAATAACTGATGTGAATGTTTGTGTAAGGATGTCGATAAACATTCACTCATTCATTCATTCAAGTCACATATTATTGTATATAGTAGGTCAATTTTCTATACTTTTCTTAAACTCAATATGTGCATAAGTTTTTCTTTTCAAATTTGATTTAACATCGAAATGATGGGTATTACAAACTCCACATTGCTGTATGACTTCCGGACTCTGTGTGTGTAGCTTCAAGAGATTTGATCTTCATGATGCTTCTAATAAATTTCTACACTAGTTTTTAAAACCTAAAGCATATTTGTTATTATTAACTGAAATCATACTTTACTTATATTTTATTGTTTATATTATCCATTTCAGTATATTCAAAGTGTTTTTGATGATCTTGGGTGTTTTTAATATTACAAAATGCATTCCTCATATTTTTAAAAATGCACGTGCGTCTAAGAAGTAAATGTTATGGCGTCAAGTTTTAGTCTATTTTTAGAGGATATTTCACATTTCAAAGTCACAAACTCATGTTTCACTCATTTGTAACTTTATCCAAATGTGTTACAGGTTTGAAGATGAACTAAACTTAGTGTGCATTTTCATGGGCTAAAACTAGGATGTCTCTTTAAACCAATCTGGTAGTCCAAAGAGTATGACACTTTATCCAGTCTACTTATAATCTACCTACCTGTCTTCCTATTATAAGCATGGCGTAAGTAAAAATACACAATCCTGGTACATTAAATAAACTTAATAGTCCAGGTACCTTAAATGAACTTAAAATCGAAAGCAAACACAAGGTGATACCTACGTTCACATTTATCTTCGTTCGTAGATTTTTTGGTCATCGTACCATAGCCCTCGGAGCAACGCGTACATGTGGTGTTTGAATCTGGTAAGCTGACATTCTGGTAAGTGTCAAATGGACAGTCATCACATTGATTATTTGTAATTATTTGACCGGCTGTACAAATTGCTGAAAACAAAAAAGGCGTAACAATATTTAACTGTCAATGGATTACAGACACCCCTGACTCACATTTCTGACCCAGTGATTAAAGTTTTGTCCTATTGACAAAAGATCAGTGTTAAGTTACGATTTGTTTTTTAAATAATAAAAAACTTAAAATATTTGGGTCACAATTCAACATTCTAAATTTACCGACACATTATTATACCATACAAGATTTCTTATGTAATAAAATGCCTCATTTGTTATTTAAAATGTTATATTTGTAATAAAAAGTTTTTTTAAATGTTTTATCAAGCACTGAGATGAACATTATTTGTGAAAAACAGAATTACATATGAAACATTAACAGAGCTAAATGCCACCAACTGATAGGCAGTACATCATTCTCTCCTTCTGACATTGATATGTGAGACAAACCAAATTCATGATCAACTTACGAATGGAGCAGTCAGCCATGTTTTTAGAACCAGGACCATCAGTTGTTTTTTGTGTACAGTTCTGACATGGTGAAAATCTTTCATTTCCATTGTTCTGTCGGTATGTTCCACGTGGACAGATTCGACATTTTTCATTTTGTGCTGATTCAACTTCATATCCTTCTGGACAGTAGACTGGTAACAAAAGAAAAAGTTTAATAAATTAATTCCAGTAGACACCTCCATCACAATCTTACATGATGGTGACAACAAAACTCATGGTTCAGCTTCAGTGCCATATACCACAGCCGTAGATATACCAGTCATGGTGCACTGCCTGTGTAGTAGTGTTGGTATAAAGTGCTCCTACTGGCAGTAAGTAGCTAGTGGGAATTTCCCTATTAGCTCAGTTGGTAGAGCACTGCACTCTCGTACCGAGAGTCTGTGCTTATCAACTGAGCTAAAAGGGAAATTCCCACTAGCTACTGCCAGTAGAAGCACTTATACCAACACTACTACACCTGAATTGAGAAATAGCCCAATGAGCCCACGGACGGGGATCGATCTCAAACCAACTGAATCAGCTGAATGATCTTTCACTGTCCTACTGATGAGAGTACTGCTAAAGCAATACATATTTGTCCTACTGGAATGAACTTTTTTTTCTCTTAAATTCTCTCTTAAAGGCAATAACTTTGTGAAAAATGGATAAATGGCCAAGAAAGTTAAACTTGGTCTACAACAGTAAATGATAAAGCTATATATAAAATTTTATTGCAACATATTCAGAAATTTCAAATATTCTGGCAAAAACATTTTCATATCTCCCAAGTTTATGGGCCCAAGCCTTGAAATAAGTGGTCGGTACAAATTTGTCATTTGTTAAGCTTTGACAGTCACAAACTCAATATTAGCAGTCATGTTGTCAAACACAAAATGAAGTATTTCTGTGTTGAGGTAGTCTGATACAGTATGTTTTAAAATGCATATTTAAAATAATTTTTGGCCATATAATATGATGCCAATTAATACATGTAGTCATGCAGTATTATAGTATGCTTGTGTTTACTGAACTTGAAAGAATGTATTTGTGTTTGCCCGGAAGAGGATTTCCCATATCTATTAACAGACCTGAGCAAGTCTGATGATCAGATATCCTTAATGGCTCAAACACAAAACGTTTACACTTATAAACTGAACTGTGGACAAATAATCTAGTGCTATTGTGTTTATTAATGAATGTAAGTTGTACCTCAGAAAGGTAGTGGTAATTATTTATGGCTGAATATCACAGGCCAATCAGTGAGCTGGTGCAATATATGCACATGCTCAGTGTAAGCTGGGAGTCTATATTTATTAACAGTACTTCAGCACTAGCCAGTGGTCACAAGAGTGTGACGATAACACACTTTAGCTCAAAGATATATGTGACGACGGCAATCTTGAATGTTTAATTATTAGAGTTGTTTCTATCCCCTGGCTATCCAGAGATCAGACCCATGATGGAAATGCCAGAGACCTTAGTGGTATATGGGCATGTTAAAACTGTTCACATCGTTTCTATTTTTCAAATATTCAGTGTAAAGAGGTTTATGTTAGTATTTGAGGCAATTAATATATAGCCAAACTATTAAGTCATTACCAAAAATAATAAGCAGACAATTAACAAAAAAAAACCCTACTTTTTCCTTTTGATGTAATATATAAAGCAATTACATGTTGGCATCATTTCCAACAAGCAGGTGCTTGATGTATGCCATATTGAAATTCCACACATCATTTTAAAAGACATTCACTATGAAAGCCATCATGCCTCATCTGTACTCTTATTTTGCAGATGCCATTACATATGATTAAATGAGTGTTTACCAATGGGTCAAGCATAAACAAACTTTTAAGTTTACAAATGTTTTGTTTGTGAAATTAAGAGGGTATGAAAAAGAATCAGCAATATGAGGTTCACAAAATGTTAATTGTAAGGTCATCGGTAAACCTTGATCCACAATTATTTTTTATTTGTTGAAACTACTTTATTAATACTTCACAACAGCAATTGATTCTATTATCTAGGTACATGATATATCATTGGTAATTACAGATTAAACTAGGTAAAATCAAACAAACGTTACACAATAAACCATATTTCCAATGCTTGTATACAATCTATAAGTTGATCTACTTACATTTACAGCTAGTTTCTGCAGTAGATTTGCTGGTCATCGTACCAAAGCCCTCAGAGCAATTCATACATCTGGTGTTTAAATCTGGTAAGCTGACATTCTGGTAAGTGTCAACTGGACAGTCATCGCATTGATTATTTGTAATTCTCTGACCAGCTTTACAAATTGCTAAAAAAGAAAAAACAACAACACCCTAACATTTAAAAGTGTTTGCTTTGATGCGCAAATCATGTGCGGTTAAAAACCTATGACTCACCTTTTCAACACTAACGACTCTTCACTGACCTAGTATGTTAAAGTGTTGTCTAATTTTTATATAAAATATGTTCATATAACAAAGGATTACTGTTAAGATTTTCCAGAAATTAAAAGTTTAAATATCAGTGATGTACAGGTTATCTAGTAAACTGTAGGTTTTATGATAGATTTATGAAATTAACATTTCTTATTACTTTTAAATAATAATAACTGTTATCTACAATTAATTGCATCACTATGAACTAATTAATATTATTTTATTTCTATAATGGTAAACATACACACAAAAATATGAAAGCAACAAGAATTCTATGGAATTAAATATTCTATCTTAATCTGGTTTAGTGGTTAAATGTGTTTTTTTTACAAACAAAAATATTATTTTAAAAGAAAAATTAATTTATTAACATGTATGAACATGAGCATCCACAGGTTACCTATGACCAAAATTTCATCGAACAAGCACTTATGTTTGGAAATAAATGCAAAAAATAAGAGCTATTATCAAAATAAAACTGATACCATTATTAGCAACTCTAATTTTTCATGATAAAACTTACGAATGGAGCAGTCAGCCATGGTTTTAGAACCAGGACCATTGGTTGTGTTGTGTGTACAGTTTTGACATGTTGAAAATCTCTCATTTCCCTTGTTCTGTCGGTATGTTCCACGCGGACAGATTCGACATTTTTTATTTTGTGCCGATTCAACTTCATATCCTTCTGGACAGTAGACTGTTTCAAAAAGAAAGATAAAAATTATATATCAAAATCATTCAATAAGAATGGTCATGCCTTAATTTTAAATGAATTCCAGAAAACATTATCATCACAAGCCTTTGGTCTAGTCATCTGGTCAATGAGCAAAGCATCCCTCTTTATAAAATATTAGAAATTTAAGGTACCATGTTCAAGTTTAAAATGCAGAGAAACACACATTTTTAGTGTTTACAAATTTTGACATTTGCACCTTTGATACAGAATTCCCATGCTTCTTCTATCCTTGAATGTTCAATTATAATGGACCGAGTTCAATTTAAAAGCAGACACCTTCTCATACACACAGCGACCGCACCAAGATTAAACAATTTAATAAAAACTTTAATAACAAATCTTTGTCTTGATTTATGCATGTGTAAGTCTGTGACGTAAGTACGCAGTACTAGCCTATGTTTTGTGTGACATGTAGGTCGATGTATGCAAGTACTTGTTTCTTGAATATACTACTGTTTTCGGTTTTAGTTAATCTTGTTGACCGAGGGAAAATAGTACATCTTGCATTCACCGTCGACTGTGTGGTTTAAAAAACGGTGCGCATTATATTGTGGTTCATGTTTTTTTCTTGGAATAAACTTTCAAAGTGGGGGGTACACATTATACATCTGCGTGCATAATACATGGAAAATATGATACCCACTTAGTTTTAAATGCAGTTTATAAACTTTACTTTCTGTGAATGAGTCACACGTATTCAACATAAACATGTAACTTGGTCATTATTGTATTCAGTGTGCAGATGTAATGATTACTCGTGAAGTAGCTTAAGTTAATTTTAGAGAAGTTAATACCAACACATATGTATAATTGTTTTTGACTTTGAAAGCTAAGGGGGTGAGACGCAGCTCAGAGGTACAGGGCTCGCTAAATGCAGGGTCGGTCTGGGATCGATCCCCGTTGGTGGGCCCATTGGGCTATTTCTCGACACAGCCATTGCACCACGACTGGTATATCAAAGGCTGTGGTATGTGCTATCCTGTCTGTGGGATGGTGCATATAAGAGAGTAGCCCATGAAGTGGCGACAGCATGTTTCCTCTTAATATATGTCTGACTCCATATAACTATAATGAAATGTTGAGTGCGTTGTTAAATAAAACATTTCTTTGAAAGCTAAGAATCATTTCCATGAATATGACAGCAGACACCATATGGACTTCAACACAGCAGTGACTGGGCACCGATTAGATGTGGAAAAACCAAACTGTCTGCACACATTGCTAAAACTTGCCTGTCATATTACAGTCACTAACCATCATTCACAATGGGATGTACACTACAACTTACATGTGCAGTTATTCACAGATGTTGAACCCTCAGATTCAGTGGTGTAGCTCTCATTACATCTCATGCATTCAAACTGCCACTTTACAGGCTGGTACTGACCAACAGGGCACACATGACATGTGTTATTATCTGTTGCATTAATGAAATTTCCACTTTGACAATCAGCTACAAAATAAAACAAAATTATAAAAAATAATGCGGTTGATCACTTTTAAACCATCTTAATTTATAAATTTGTTACATATTCTTTAATTTTAAGAGTAAAATCTGAAATCATGAAAACAAGAATTCAATACAATAAACATGTTTGGGAATTCTCCTGATTCTTATTTTATTTACTTGCTTGGTTTTTATACCAAATTAACATGAAAACAATAAACATTTGTTTTGGACAATAAACAGAACATTGAATTTGGAACGATTATCATGTATGATACTAGATCAAAACACACAACTAACAAATGATTTTACTTAAACAGAAACATGATATGAAATTTGATAATTCTATAATTAAGCAAAACACACAAAAAGTACCCCGTAAATAAAGAAAATCAATTTAACATTAAAAAAACCATACGCAAGTTGCAATCCGCTTCTGATTTAGAATTTTTTTCATGTGTAGTATTGCCAGTCGGGCATTTAGTACACACATCTTGCACTGTCTGAGTCCGGTAATATCCTTGCTGGCAATCGGTGCAATTACCATCTTCACTGAGCTCCGTTCCAGAAGGACAGTCATCTAAAGGAAATTTTCAAGGGTTCACTTTAATAAGCAGTGGGTGGTGATTTTTTGTTGGTTATATATGACATAAAATTGCATTTAGAGACAAAATGCCATCGTGCATGATTCATTGAATTAGAATGTCAATTCTGATTTCAGTTTAAATATCAGATATACCCACCTTTTCTGTGCAATCCATGCTTTTAAAGAAATATTAAATAAAAAAAGCTGCATCGCCACATCAATTTTGGAACTTTGGTCTGACTGGAGAGAGCCTTTTTTTGTTTTGCCTAACAAATGTTGACAGGGTTTAAAATTTCAGAGAATACTTCCCAAGCAGATATTGATATTTTTATTATATAATTTGTGCATTTAATTTGGAAACCCTATAATGTCTATTTGAAAGCTTGTTCCTGATTGTTTAATATTAGCTGGATGCAAGCATAACATTAATACATGTATTTATTTTTACAACAACAAGTGAAAGAGTATCTTTAGTATCCATGTGATTATGTCACATGTCCTTTGTTGCAGACAGTAATAGTTGGCAATGTTTCATTTTCAACTCATATTTCTATTCTTAATTAGGTCATTGTTATTAGTTGCATACTGAAAAATGTGCATACTGGTGTTCATAATGATGTCATTGTTATTAGTTGCATACTGAAATGTGCATACTGGTGCTCATAATGACATCATTGTTATTAGTTGCATACTGAAAAATGTGCATACTGGTGTTCATAATGATGTCATTGTTGTTAGCTGCATACTGAAATGTGTGCATATTGGTGTTCACATTGACATCATTGTTATTAGTTGCATACTGAAACATGTGCATATTGGTGTTCACAATGAAGTCATTGTTATTAGATGCATACTGAAACATGTCTATATTGGTGTTCATAATGATGTCATTGTTATTAGTTGCATACTGAAACATGGTCATATTGGGTGTTCATAATGACATCATTGTTATTTGTTGCATACTGAAACATATGCATACTGGTGTTCATATTGATGTCATTGTTACTAGCTGCATATTGAAATGTGTGCATATTGGTGTTCACAATGACGTCATTGTTATTAGTTGCATACTGAAACATGTGAGTACTGGTGTTCACAATGATGTCATTGTTATTAGTTGTATACTGAAACATGTGCATACTGGTGTTCATACTGATGTCATTGTTATTAGCTGCATATTGAAATGTGTGCATATTGGTGTTCACAATGACATCATTGTTATTAGCTGCATACTGAAATGTGCATATTGGTGTTCATAGTGATGTCATTGTTATTACCGTATATCTTCGCCTATAAGACAAATTTTTTATACCAACATTTTCTGCAAATAGCCAGGGGGTCGACTTATAAGCGAGTCAACTAAAAATAATAAAATTTAAAAAATCCCCGGCATGTCGTAAAATGACGTTTTGCAAGTCTGTCATGGGTTTGTTTATAAATTACGATTTCATCTCATAGTAGCTTCAAACTCACAACAGTACTACATGTGCTTACCTTTAATATTTATTATTGCAATAAAACATTATTTGATTCTAGTGATCCGTTATTGTTGTTTTTACAAAGCCGCTTGGTATCAATAAACACACCCATGTCTGAACCAAAAGACACGAGTAGAGGTTAATTAGGCGGCTTACAATACGATCCACAGATAAAGATATGTGGTCATAATCCAGTAAACATGAACCTAGTGAAGTCGGTGTGTTGTTTAATGCGAAAAAAACACAAGCAAATCGATCTTTGTTTTAATACTCATCCAGTGGTCTGACGGGACCAGTAGGAACAACTCGCGGCTTACGTAACTTCCTGCTCCCGAAACAATAGTTACCGACCTCATGTGATCCCGCCACCAATGAAAACGAGGCCAACCTAATGAATATTAAATAAGCGAAATCTGCTTGTTTTATTGGCACATTAGTCAATTATGTACAAACCTAATGAATATTAATTAGGCAACACTGACTGTTTTATTGGTGCAGTAATAAATTACACGAATTAATTTGGATATAATTTATGTATACATAAAACATTACTTTATTAATTTGTCGATCGTCACAGCTATTGGTATACCCTTTTTCATTGCCACAATATTTTTCATTAACAATCACACCAAAACGTAAACGGAATTCCAAGCTTAAGGTTATTGCCTTTGCCAAAGAAAACAATGACCGTGCCGCAGAACGTGAATTCGGTGTTGGCGCAAAATTAGTACGATATTTTATGCTGTAACCATGTTGTAATTATGAAATATTATTAAAAAGAAA
>JAECMU010346636.1:0-10989 GCA_016106625.1 Dracogyra subfuscus
TCTATCCCTCTTTGTCTTTCTTACTCAAAGTCTCTCTCAGTCTCTAAGTGTTAATCATTTTTCTTTCTGTCTGTCCCTCTCTGTCTCTATCCCTCTTTGTCTTTCTTACTCAAAGTCTCTCTCAGTCTCTAAGTTTTAATCATTTTTCTTTCTGTCTGTCCCTCTCTGTCTCTGTCTCTATCCCTCTTTGTCTTTCTTACTCAAAGTCTCTCTCAGTCTCTAAGTGTTAAAATAAGCATGTGAAATATATTAGACACTAAATATATATGTTGTTTAAAGTGAACTGAAATGTGATTAATTAAATATTCTTCATGTGTTCTTCTATCGGTCCATCTGTCCCACGTGTAGGTTTTGGCCCATGCTTTTTCTTTTCCAATTCCTCAAGGTTTTGAGTTAAATGTTTGTGTATACAATGTAGCTTTATCATGTCCTGTTACACATAAGTTTTACTTTTTTGCTATTTTGACCATTTTAAGTTATGGCCCTTGAACTTGGAAGATGTGAAAATGTGTTTTCTGCATTTTTATAATGCCTGAAGGTTAAAAGAATCCTTCATATGTGTCCATGTGAGACAGGGCTATTCCACCCGAGGATACATAATTTGTCAAGGACGAGGCTCGAGTGGAATAGCCCTGTCCCATATGGATACATAATGAAGGATTTTTATTCTCCCACACAGTATATAAAAAACAAGCATTTTGGGAAAACGTGAAAAACCTTAATTTTTTTAATATTTTATCTTACAATAAATTAATCATAATCATTCAAAAGATCATACCCCAAAATAGTTCATACTAAAAGTATAAACTGAAAATGATAGTATAATTGCATTATGACAGCAGGTTTCCTTGTTTTTATGAAATATAAAAAGCATTTCTTGCGTTATTTTGCTGTTTAAGTGATGTCACCCAATGTTAATATTAGCTCAAACAATAGAAGTCACATGGTCATGCAAGACCAATTTATTCTGCATAGCTAGGGATGGGAGAAATTAGTGCATGTATATTGCTTTATCATATAATATCTTACATTTTCAGTGCAATCAAAATATGTGATATTTTCCTTGATCACATACTTTAAGAATTTGATAACTTTGCAAATTAGATGTAAATTAATCGAGGTTACGGCACTAGGTTTATTGACATTTAAGCAAACGTACTTTGGTGACACTCCATAATTGATGTATGCATTCATATTACTTAAATAAAAACATTTCAATGGCAATTTGACACTGAAAGCTGTCCAGCATTCAGAAAACAAAAAACGTTAGGCCCTAATTTGTTTTGATGTAAGGACATCCAAAATGACGTCATTCGAGCTTGACGTCATTTCCATTCAAAATAAACGCGCCACATATTCTTACATCATTTGAATATCTAGTAATGGCTGATTGAAATTAAAGTTGCCTGTACAGTTTACAAAAACATATTATATAAAGCTTGAGATTATATGATAAAGAGATTATTACCGTTGTGTGTTTCGGTATCGTCAGTATCATATATTAGGAATAAAAATAATGTATTATGCTCGCCAGAGGCTCGCATAATACAATTTTTATTCCTAATATATGATATTGACTATACCGAAAAACACTCTGGTAATAACCTCTGTTTATCATGTACAGATTAAGTTTAACTTTCATTTTTGATAGTTATGGCCCTTGAACTTTGAAAATGTATTGGGCCCGCTAAGGGACATGTATTGCTTTAGCAGTACCCTCTGAATGCTTATTGCAGTCAATTTCTCTTTCAGAAACCCGGCACTGAGATATGTCTTATCCGATGCCTTAAGTGCGAGAGTGACATGCCGAAAGTTTGTTTTGTTGAGAAGTACCAGACACAGGGATCCCATCCAGTTGACTACTTCTCCTGTGCACAGTGTGGATTTAATTGTATGATTGTATTGTCAGTTCATTCACAGTCGACATCTTCTTCTGTTCACAGTGGATTTAATTGTATGATTGTATTGTCAGTTCATTCACAGTCAACCTCTCAGGGGACAGTATTTCGAGATCCGAGGTAACCGGAAGTCGGTTCTCGTGGTTTTTACCGTGGTAACCAATTGTTCGGTTACGTGAATTATATTTGTGTAACCTGTGGATTACCATAACGGTTACCTCAAAGTTACGTTGAAATACATAATTTTTAGCTCAAACATAAAGTTAAAACAAAATACAAATGAAAACGTTTTATAAAAGTTTCTTTAATGCTTGCAAATCGAAAGAAGTGACTTGTAGATGTTTCTTTCTTTTTTTCGTACGATCGTAGTGTTGTAGATTTATTATTATTATTGTTATTATTATTATTATTATTTGATACAATTGCAGGGAAAATGTCCATTCTCTGCTGCCTCTAAAGTGTAATGCGAAACACTCCGTTACTCACTGGTGCATGATTAGACGAATACATTTTTTATATATATAAATAACAAATAAAGGCTACCATTTGTTACTGATAATATATAAAATTTAGTATACAGCAGATAAAAAACACACAAAAAAAACAAACAAACAACATACCCAACAAAAACCCAAACAACAAATGTCCAGTTCCTCGAGATTATAAAATGGGATACTCATTGGGGCATGTTTACCCAGTATATTAATAAAAATAAATCTTATAATAACAAAAACAAAGACCACAATTTGACACTTATATTTTGCGGTGGCAATGCTATATTCACTTTATCACTAGTACTTCTATACTACAGTGACGTTCCAAATGTATGTTATTAAAAGCTCATTATGCGATGTTAGTATTGTTCAGCTTTTGTGACTTTTTAATTATTATTAAAAAAAAATTATATACGTTAAAACCGTTTTCAACCTTTGTAAAATTATAGGCAATCTAATATTATGTCTACATATATTCCTTTAGAGATAGAATAGCAGCAGATAATTTAGGCGCCTTAGCGTTCTGTGCACATTTCTTTAAAACTTTTGGCTCAACTCTATACTGTGCTTTCGGTCGCACGTTATAGCAGTTGCAATATACAGCTGTCTACTAGTTTGCCGAGAATCGAGTACTAAAAATCAGTCCAAAACATTTATATGTATGAATAAACTTCCTGTAATTGTGAAGTTTGCGAGTTTTAATTTCTGAACATCTACAGGTCACGACGTAACCAATTTGCAGTTCGCATAAATTTAATTTTGCGTAACCGACACGTGAACAGAACGGCGGTTCGTGTGAAATATTGTACCCTGCCTCTTCTGTACACAGTGTGGATTTAATTGTATGATTGTATTGTCAGTTCATTCACAGTCGGCCAAACACCGGTCATTTAATATTAAAATAGGGGCAGGATATAGTACACCAAGTGGTAAAGTGCTCACCTGGCGTGCGGTCAGTCTAGGATCGATCCCCATTGATGGGACTCATTGGGCTATTTCTCATTCTAGCCTGTGTACTACAACTGGTAGTACATGTATATCAAAGATGATCAATAAATCAGTGTGCTCTAGTGGTGTTGTAAAACAAACTTTAAGACTAAGTGTTAAATTTAGCATATGTTTGACATCTACAGTAGCTGATTAACCAGTTCACCACAATTTGAACATCAAAAGCTGTGGTATATGTTAAACATTTTTAGTGAATTAGTTCTATTAATAAAGCATGTCTATCTATTTATACTTTGAAAAACAAAAATAAGTTCTATATCTCAATGTGTTTATGAAAGTTACCGTATGCTACATATCAAGTTTGACTTCAATGGTGATTTTCCTATTTTTATGACCCTTAAACTTACGAGATTTGAAAATGTGTTTTACAGACTTTGTTTTGCAAGGCGTCAAGATATTGAGCTGACATTTTGTGTAGAGTTATGGCCCTTGAACTTAGGAGATACGAAAATTAGTTTTCTAGACTTTTCGATGCCTGAAGATATTGAGATGAAATGTTGCATGCAGCTATATCAACCGTATACTGTTACAAATCATAATTTAACTTTCATGTGATTTACCATTGTTTACAGTTATGGCCCTTGAATTTAGAAGACAAAATGTTTTTAGTTTTGCCCTGTATGGGGACATGTATTGCTTTAGCAGTAATCTCAGAATGCTTGTTAAATTTAGTTTATAACTTTGAAATAAGCAGAACTTGATCAATTTGTTTTTTGTCTTATTCCAGGGATCTGCCGGTCATGTGTTCAGATATGTCATCAAGGTAGATAATCACATTTGCATATTTAATTTAAAATGAGTAAATGTTGGCTCTGATAAAGATACAATATTGTGTCTGATTTTCACTAATTTAGTAAAGTTCACATGATTAATTTCATTAATATTTCCTATATTTAACTGATGTTTTTCATATGTGTAAAATATTATTGTGTTTCATTTATATATTATTAAATATTCATTACTGAATTAATTAAAACAAATTTGGCATTATGCTTTATTTTATTGTTTGAGGGCGGGACATAACCCAGTAATAAGGCAGTAGCTTTGTTGGGAATCGATCGCTGTCTATTTCTCATTCCAGCCAGTACACCACGACTGGTATATCAAAGGCTATGGTATGTACTACCCTGTCTGTGAGATGATGCATATAAAAAAGAGTAGCCCATGAAGTGGTGACAACAAGTTTCCTCTCTCAATATCTGTGTAGTTCCTAACCATATGTCTGATGCCATATAACTGTTAATAAAATGTGTTGAGTGCATCGTTAAATAAAACATTTCTTTTTTTCTTCTTTTATTTTATTGTTTATCATTTCAGGTCATGATACTAAACCGTATGTCATGAATCACAAACCAACCTGGTATGATGTTTTAATTTGCTTTTAACTATAGTTTAGTTCTGTTTCTGCCTGAATGTATTTATAAAGATCATATTGGTTTTGTCCTTTAGTATTTACTTCTCTAGAGTGTTTTAGGAAGTCCATACATATTGTTTTTAGCGTAACTTGTTTCTGTACAAGTACCTTTAAAAAGGTGATATTGTTTTAGTTTGAATAGTTTGTTATATTATATTTAAGACAGTCAGTTTGTTGTTTATGTTTGTGATTTCTATCAGATCATGCCCACCAATAAAAACAAAATATATGTCATCTAACACTGTTATATTCCAGGGCATAATGACTGCACCAACAACAATTACTATAGGTCAGGCTTTACTTGAATCATGATTTTAACTTTTGTGTTTATTTTGTTACATAAAATTACTGGTTTAAAATTGCTGTAAACACGAAAAAACCCTTTCAAAATTATAGGTAACAAAAATTCTTAAGTTTCAGCCATTATAGTTTATAATAATTGCCTTTTCTTCATATAGAGGCAATATTTAGCTCAGACTGTTGAGTGCTTACTTGAAGTACTTGTGTCGCAAGATCGAATCACCTCTGTGGATCAATTCAACTGATTTGTTTTTTTCTTGTTCCAACCAGTGCACCACAACTGGTCAAAAGCTATGGATTGTGGGAAAGTGCATATAAAAGATTACTTGCTGTATTAGGAAAAATGTAGCAGTTTTCCTCTGATGACCATATCAGAATTACCAAATGTTTGACATTAATTAGCTTAATTAATCAATGTGATCTAGTGATATTGTTAAACAACAACGTTTGTTGTTTCAGGGCCTGTTGTTACTGTCCAAAGAAAAAGAAATGCCTTTTACTGAAGCCCAGACCTGAAGACATGGCTACTGATGACTCATTACAGCAGAGTTCATTTTCAGAAAACCTCTAGGACCATCAACATTCCACCATGAACAAACTCTGGAAAGTGAAGTTGTATTCAAAGTTTAAAGAGTATCATCACATGGACATCATAAATACCACCATGAATAAACGGAATACTGACACTCGGGTTCTTTCACTTGAAAAAACTTCAAATTCAAGGATTTAAAAAAAAAAAATTCCAGGACATGAAATGTTCAATCAATCAATGTTTTTGTAACAAATTGTTGTCTGAATTTAGACAGGTTATGAGGACAACAAATGTAAAGATATGAAAATAATAAACCACTCAATTTTTGGCCTAAGTTTCCAGGACACAATAAAATTTAATGCTTTTTCCAGGACATTCCAGGCCTGGAATTTAAGTTCACAAAATTCAAGGACATTCAAGGATTTCCAGGATGTGTAAGAACCCTGTCAGAAAAGTAAAGTTGTATTGTGAGTTTACAGAGTATCGAACACCACCACGAATAAATGGAATGTTGAGCGGTCACAGTAAACAGTAAACTTTTATTCCAGTTTTACAGAATTAAAATCATAATAGGACCACCATGCCCAATGGTTTCTCAAATAAAACATTCTACTAGTAAATGGAATTATTTACTTGTAATCTTTTATAGGCATATAGCTGAAGATATAATACATTTTGTTTTAAAGCAAAAATGTATAAATATTTTTAGTGAGAACCACCATTATTGCAACTTTGTTATTAGCATGTTTAATATAGATAGCTCATTTTTTTCAATGACTTTCTTGAAAGTAAAGTTTTATTGCAAGTTTTACAGAATATTATCATAGGAATTTTCAGTGACTCTCTTGAAAATAAAGTTTTATTGCAAGTTTTACAGAATATTATCATAGGACCATGGTATATCCATACCACCATGGATAAGAGGACTACAAAAACATATCATATCATGTGACTCTCTAGAAAGTAAAATTGTATTTAGAGTTCACAGAATATCATCACAAGACTATTATAATTCTCTCATAAACAAATGGAATACAGAGTTCAGTTTACTTTGAATAATAGACATATAGCTCTTAACAGAGCTCAATGTCGGCTTTATCTTTAGATCGTTGCCACAGTAGTACAGTGCTTTAGTCCTTTATTTAAACATTAACAATCCTTATTTTGTAGACTAGATAACTTGAATACTGTAAATCAGAAAATATTAGTGAATTTAGCGAAGCTAAGCAAGATGCTAATATTTCATATGTTATTAAATTTAAAGAGACATAAAACAGATGGTTCCGAGAAACTATGTATGGGATTCTTTTGTTGGTGATTAACTGAACACACAACCATGCAATGTGATTGGTAGTAAATCTTAAGGCAGAATTGACTTTTACTTATAGAATCCAGGAAATTGCATTTCAGAACATCTAGTTTTCAAAATTGTACGGGATAGCATACCTGCCTCCCCAGACCCCCTAGAAACTTTTCCTTGTGCCCATGATCTCAGTCAGCCCCCTCCCCTTCCACCCCCAGTGTCTACTTTCTTCCACCGTGCCTGCCTGACAACAATTGTTTGGATTGGGTTTTTACAACAATAGTTAGTTGGCATACACATTATTGCAATTTTTACTACCGTAAATTTTAATTGGCTATAAGCTGCATAATACCAAAATATATCCAAAATATTATTTCAACCAATCCTACATGGGCTAAACTTAAGAATATTTTAATTACAGTGTTAGACAGACAATATAAGTGTATACTTAATGAATACTAAGCCAAGGGGATAAGATGTTATGGACTCCAGTATTTCTATTTCTTGTATATTTGACAAAAACTAAACCAGAGGATTGGATGACTTGTATATTAAACAGACAGTAAACTAGGGGAGATGGATAACTTGTATATTTAATGAACAGTAACCAAGGTAAGTAAGGGTGGGTAACTGCTGTATTGGGCAGATCATATTAAAGCAGGGGAGATCGACTTATATTGGACTAATCAGGCCCGTAGGAACAACTGCTTACAGTGGCAAACATTAATGTGATAAAAAACCACATTTCTTTTAAAAGAAAGGTTCCTACAGGCCTGCTAATAAGCTAATAATAAACCAAGCTAATGGATGACTTGTATGTTTAATTAACAGACCACCAAGGGATCAATGGATGTCTGGTATATTTAATATTATACTATATTTCTTATATATTTGAGAAACACTGAAGGGAGTTGAACAACTTGTTTAGTTAATAAACCAGTAATTTAAGAAATAGATGACAGGTAACGAAGGTAATAGATTAGTTATATACTGGACAAGCAGCAATAAATTTTATGTTTACAGAATCTTAGTATAGACTCGACAGTTTTGAAAATATATCATGATATTGTTGAGGTTTTTTAAACTGTAGACACCTCATTCAGTGACGTAGGCAGGATTTTGTATTGGGGCGGGGGGCACCTAGCAGCCAAGTAAACTAATATTGAGTACACCACTGATCACCCCCCTAATTTCCCAGGATTTCCCCCCTACACCACTGACCTCATTATAGCACAGACAATCTTAGATACAATTATTAAAATATTTTATTAATTGGATTCTTCTTAACCCTGTACAACGGTTTCATATATTTCCTGAAATTCTTTTGATGTCTGAAATTCTTTTGATATTGGATGATTCTGTTCACATGGGGATTTAGTTTTTGTGGTATTTTCTTTTAAGAGTGGAATTTTGTCTGTGTGGTTAAATGACTAGACTGTTATTGTTCATATCTATACTCGAGTTGTGATGTGTTGTGTTCATTTGTTACATAGTACTTACTTCTGAAGGTGTGGGATTTATCTCATTCGGTTGAATGCTCACTTGAGGTGCTTGCGGCGCAGGATCGAACCACCTCTGTGGATCCATTCACAGTGTCTGCGCTGAACTTTATTTTGAGTTGCCATCTGGGCAAGTGGTGACAGCACTTTCACTTGCCTGGATCTATTTTCACTTGCCCGAATAATATTTTCAAAAAAACAACAATATTGTAACAGATTATATGAGAAAACATGATTTTTTTGGTTTTTAAATCGGTCACCAGGCGGGCAACTTTACTATGAGTTTTCAGTTGCCGTCATCGTTTTAAGTCGTTAGGGGCAACCGGACGACCGTTAAGTTCGAACCCTGCATTCAACTGATTGGTTTTTTTTCTTATTCCAACCAGTGCACCATAACTGGTCAAAGGCCGTGGTATTTGCTTTTTTGTCTGTGGGAAAATGCATATAAAAGATCCCTTGCTACATTAAGAAAAATGTAGCGGGTTTCCTTTGATGACCATGTGTCAGAATTACCAAATTTTGACATCCAATAGCCGATAATTAATTAACTGGGTGTGCTCTAGTGATGTTGTAAACAAAACAAAAAACTTCTTCTTTTTTTTACTTTGTTAGTGATACATGTATCTGTAAATAATTTTAAAATTTACATCGATAATGAATAATTTTAAAAGACAGTTTTACATAGTAAATTATTGTAGGTAACAATCCACAGTAAGGTACAAACATTAGGATGATCCAAACATGTTTTTAATACACAGATATATTCGAAGAAAACAAATGTAAATATGCTGTGATTTTGAAATATCTTTATTGGCTAAAAACTTGTTACAATAACTACAAACTCTGCAAAGTCACTTTAAAAATGTTGGATTGTTTGAACGTGATCCAATATTTTTTTATGGTATTTTGGATAATTTATTTTTCTTCACATTGTTTTAAATGTAAAAATAATGAAGAAGAAATTACAACTAAACGGGATTCAGATTACTTTGTGTTATTCATTAGTCCTGTACTACACTAAATATTGTATTGATAAAAAATTTAAAAGCCATTTTTATTTAAGTGTCATTTATGTTTTTGATGATAGTGTTATTAACCCTGTACTTATTGTTTAGCATGTGTATTTAAACCTTCTCACCTTATTACATTAAAACCTGGCACATGCAACATTTATATAACATTATATTTATCCTTGTACTTGTGTTTATAGTACAAAAATGTTTTGTTACTGACATATTATTCTATCAACATTTTGTTAATTATTTTGGTCAGGTTTGATAGCAGCCTTATCAAAGACGACATTTGCTTGTTTTAACATAAATTTATGTCTTTATAAATATTTTTACAAATAAATGTTTGGTAAAGAAACCAATTGTGATGTCACTTGTTTATTGATGCTTGTATTAGGGTCTCCTTGAGTCCAAAATATTGCATTCAAGTACTCGAGAGTCAAACTCGACCCGTACCCAACACTTGCACACTAGATGATAATGCGACTATGGCCTTATGTATTTATATTCCAGTGATGAACATTTTATATTCCATTGATGAACATGAATGCCAATTCATGCTATTGTATTGCATTCCATTCCATACATTCTCATAGCCTTTATAACGTATCTGGCTGCAAAAGTAAAATGACATTAAAAATGCAATTAAATGAGAATGCTGGTACTCGAAGAGTCATGTGAACGGACTCAAGTCCTGCTAGACTCGGCCTGTCCACAAGTACTCATGGAGACCCTACTTTGTATTTATGATGACTATACAAGAGTTTTTCATAATTTAATGAATAGGACAAATTTAGTGCAGCTGCTTGATATCATAACATGACCCATTGGACTATTTCTCGTCACAGCCAGTGCACCACGACTGGTATATCAGTGGTATGTGCTATCCTGTGTGGGATGGTGCATATAAAAGATCCCTTGCTGTTAATCGGAAAGAGTACCCCCATGAAGTGGTGACAGTGGGTTTCCTCTCAATATCTGTGTGGTCCTTAACCATATGTCTGACACCATATAACTGTAAATAAAATGTGTTGAGTGTGTTGTTAAATAAAACATTTCTTTCTTTCTTTCATAACACTCTTCTTCATTTTTCGCCAATGTATATGAAAATTTGTTTTCCTGTTCCCGTTTTTCTTTCTCTTTTTGTTTTCAGGGAAGGCAAACAGTAATAATGTTATTTTGCTTAATTATTTATTAATTCATTTCAATTTATTTCCGTGCTTATATCCAATTAAAAGTTCAAGTACACAGTCCTGGGCACACATCAGCTTAGTATCTCAATTCCTACCAGCCTTAAGCTATCTGGGGCTACCTGTCCAGGACAGTAGGGGTAGTGTTTGGCTGTTAGAGAAAAGTCAGAATAGTGATCTAACACCTACCCAGCTGCTACCAGAATACGAACTCAGTACCTACCAGCTTTAAGTGTGATGGCCACGGGCGTCCGCAGGTAGAGGTAAGGGGGTGCATTTGCCCCCCTGGAAAATCAAACAAAAATTTGAAAAAATTACATAGAAAATACAAAATACACTAT
>JAECMU010346843.1:0-10587 GCA_016106625.1 Dracogyra subfuscus
GTCCGACGCCGATATAACCGTAATTGTAATGTGTTGAGTGCGTCGTTAAACCAAAAAAAAAAAACAAAAAAAAAAAAATTGTTCTCTTCTCCAAAACTACTTGACCAATTCCAACCAAAGTTTGTGGGAAGCTTATTACTAATATTAGGCACACAGAGAAGCAAAATTAAAAAAAATCAGTTTTTTAAATCATCTTCTCTACAGCCAGAAAAGCTCACACAAATAGTCTTCATATATATATATACATGTAAAAGTCATTAGATGGTTTATCAGATTTGTGACTCATAATTGTTGTGCAAGAGGAGGGGAGACGTTTACTAGAGTTGTATAGTGAAATACATTTTGTAATTTTGTCATACCTACACATACTAGACCATTTCCAACTTAAATTGGTGGGATGCTTCCTTGACCTATGGAGAAACAAAATCATGAATTTGGTCATTGTGACTACCATTTCCCCATCGACAAAAATGATCCGACTGGCTACCATTCTCAGAATATAAAGCATTTTGAGTTGCTCCAGTAAGGTTTCGGACTAGTGGCTTTGGGAACCTCAAAACCCACCTTCCATCATTGATCTCTGAATACCTCAAATCATTCATGCATGTTCCATATCCACAACTTTTACGGTCATACTTAATGCTTCACCATTATTTTAACACGAATGATGTCCAGATGATGCATTGCATATTTCTTAATATTCAAAGAATGCCATTGTTTATATAAATCCCTCCATAATGTTGTGGTTGCAGCCATTAGCAGACCTTCATTTTTGAAAAACCCAGGAGTGCTAAAAATCACACTCCTCAAAATGCTTACGAGAGGGGTGGAAATCACACTCCTCAAATGCAGAGGAGGGAAAATCACACCTCAGAATAATCGGAATTAGAGGCAAGAGAGTTAATGTTTTGTTTTTTCAAAATAAATATCCTAATTTAACTAATACGATGGTTGTTCTCAAAGATGAATGAATGGGCCATTGTAGTCTTACACAAGAAAAAGAAACACAACGGACACAACAGTTATCAATTTCGTGAAACAGAAAGTGGAAATACACTACATCGCTATGCTATAGATGAAAACAAAACCTGCTGTACTAAATTAGTTTTTTGTTGGTGTACGCGTTTACTCGTTACTGTGATATCAACATGTAAAAACATATACATCATAGTTATTGGACAACGTACCTATTATTGTTTTCTGTACGTATGTAAAATAAATTTCGCGATCATTTACCTGCATTGTACGAAATCAAACAAAATTAAAATAACAATATATCATTAGTTTTTGGGGATATTTTAGCCAATAGCAGAATGGTCGATGTTCTATTTTAGAAATGTGCTAAGTTGCATGTTGGTTGTCATGTTTTTTTCGTTCAGTAGGATTATGGAACAACAAAGTTCCCGAGTTTTCCCGATTGTCAAACCGACAAGATCTTAATAAAAAGAGAACTCCTAGCTCTTTCATTTTATAAACAAAGTATTCTAGGAAGTTCATTGTGAACGGAATGTAAAGGTTTGTGGCGGTGTAGATTGAATACAGAAAACAATTAAAATGACAGAGTTAAAAAACTAAAATACACGTGTGATTTGTTCAATTTTGGGGGGCGCGTTATTTCACACCCATCAGATTGAGTTGACGGAGGTTCAGAGGCGTGGTAGCGCTCACGCCAGTCAAAAACGAAGGTATGCATTAGATAAAACAAGTCAGAGGCAGTATCACTATCATGTTTTTTAGAAGTGTATGCAATGATATCAGGGTTGGGGTTCTCTCTTTTTTTTTTTCTTCTTCTTTTTTTTGCCCTTTTTTGTGTGTGTAGATTATGCATAAAATGTATAACATTTATGAAAACTCCATTACTGAGGACAAGAGGAATCATTCCAGTTTCTCCTACATGACTTTGTTTGTAATAAACAGTATAGTTAATTTCTTTTATTTATTGACAGAATGGCAGGTGAGGAGATTTCAAGTTTTAAAGAATTCCAAAAGATAGGACACACTGCATTTATCCTTGGCTACACAGGAAAGGTTGGAAAGGCTCTTACTAAGGAGCTGGCCAAGGCCAAGCTGTTTAAGAAAGTATTTCTGATTGGACGGAGACAAGTACAACTTGATGGTGATATTGGAGAAGAATTTGTAAGTTGAGTTTACAGTGATTATTCTGAAATATCAAATAATTACTGATTAACTGATTACAGCCTCAGTCTCATCTTCCCATCATTTACAGCCTCAGTCTCACCTTCCCATCATTCCCTCAATCTGCAACATTACTGATTTATTAAAGGTCATGGTATGTGCTATCCTGTCAGCTGGATTTTGCCTATTAAAGATCCCTCACTACTAATGTCCAAATTCCAAATTGTAATGTTTGATAGCTGATTGGTATCCAAGACTGTCATAGCCGGAGATGGTAGTGGAGATAAGCTCCCACTGCCTGTAAAATGCATCTCAAATAGCCTCTGACAACCAGAGTCCAGCTCCTCGCATGGCTTAGCCCAGTAGAACCATTTCTACTGACAGGAGAATGGGTAAAGACTGGCACGCTAAATATTTTGGTAGATGGCACTCACCAGCCCTGGAAAGCAGCTCATCTAGGGGAAGGATAACCCTGATTTCAAATATCCAACAACCTAGCTATGGGTTAAATAGCATCTTCGACCCAACGGCAGACCAAGCGGAAGAGAAGTGAAACTCCCAATGGCTGTGAAGGCGGAAGACAGCAGAAGTATAGATAGGGGAGAAAAAACCGGATACCGGTATGTATGAAATCTCACCCACTATGGCCATACATATGGATATGAGACAGTATGGTGCTCGTCCCTTAACTCGCGGTGACAGTGCCAGACCTCCAGCCTCGTTGTGGTTCAACCACAACTACACGCTGCGACACAACAAACTTGGCTCAGTGTAGTGGACCTGAAGGAGAAGCTGTGGGGACTACCCATCTGACATGGCCGGGATCGCTGAAGAAGATAGCTGATTATTAAGAAATCAATGTGCTCTAGGGGTGTTGTTAAACAAGACAAACTTTAAATTTTTTAAAAATTTTGAAATATAAAGTTTTAACTAAATAGGTCACCACATTCCACATTAAGACGAACTAGTGTTTTAATATTTAAAATACTGAAGATAAGGGCTTTAAATAATATTACTTTCATTCTAACTCCTGCTGATGAAGACCGTCAGCTGTCTGAGAAAGATGCAATAATCAGAATGCTTGAAAATGAAAAGCTGACATTGGAAGAACTTGTCTTGGAGTTGACGGTTTCCAGTGATAGGGATCAGTCTAAACAGGATGGTAAATCCTACTCTGGTAGCACTTGGATGATGGTGTATGACTCAATCATTAACCAAGTTCCTACAAAAAAACATTCCAACACTTATACAGAAATTTAGCGAACATTCCCGGGGTAAAGCTGAAGGATTTTCCCCATTGCAATACAGTGGAGCAGATGGCCAGGAAGTTGGGAGTAATATCAGACCTGCAAGCTGCTGAGATTGCTATGAACACCAAAGATTTGACCTGGGCTTTGACGCAACTACACAGTATTCACAATGTGCCACCGTCTAAATATACACCTGCCAATCAAGAACCACAGGTACAGGCCACGGAAAGAAACTACCTGTCACCATTTAACTAAGAAAACCTTCCGATTATTATTTCAGTATGTGGGTCAGTTTAAACCATAATACAGTTATTTCAACACTTTGACAATGTTGATTTATTTTATATTAAATATAATATATATTAGTAATTGTTGCTAGCTTACTGGGATGACTATTATTAAAGAATATTGGGATACATCTGCAAAAATCAGGTATGTGTTGTTTCTTCAGTTCCAAAACTTAATTCCTGACGTGACACATTAGGTATTACGTAACCACCAGCTCGCCATAGGGCATATTCACTAGGATGGTACAAAATGGCTGTGCCCGTTATATATAATAGCCTTTACATTTAACTGTTTTATTAATTAACTATATGCTTACATTTGTTGATATTAAGCAATAAAGTGCAATACACAATGTATATATCGTTGAATATGCATACCAGGTCAAATGCCTTGATTGTGTCCTCCTTTAATTAATAAGTAGATACATTGTAATTCCCTTTTCATGGTCTCAAGTTCTGGTTATTGTTTCTTGTTTTTAAATATAGACCCAAAAAAATGGAATCCTGTTTTACACTGATTAAATACCGTACATTATCTCCCCATTGGATCTGTCAAAGAAATAAAATTATTTTAAATTAATTTTGTATACTTGTTAAATCTTTTTTTCTTATTCAACAGGAGCAAATAGTTGTTGACTTTGAAAAAATCGAAGACTATGCAGACATTTTTAAAGACATTGATGTTGGTTTCTGTTGTTTGGGTACAACAGCAATAAAAGATGGAACAGTAGGTATAATTTATAATTTTGAAAAGTAAGAACAAATTCACTTCAATATATACTTTAAAAAAGTTTAAATACAGTAAAGTACTTTTAGAACAAACACGCTTATAACAAACTACCGGTTAGAACAAACTGATTGTAAAGTCCCAATTTTCTCCCCTATATATTAGTAATGCATTTTAATGTATAGAACGAACTATGTATAGCGAATTAACTGTTAAAACGAACCAATTTTGTTGTCAAAATTGTGTATTTCAGTGTAAATTGGTGCATATACAGCGAACCGATCATAATTGTTTTGTATCTTATTTGTATCATATCAATCAGTAGCATTTATTTGTATATTTTCTTCTATTGGTAATCATAAATGAAACATTAAAAAACCCACCCCACTAATTCTTGTGTTTATGGTATTTAAATCTGAAATAAATCCCAAATGGTCGACTTCCTGAATGAAAACAGCTAACTTCTGTAAATGTTTACAACAAACTACTGTTTTAACGAACCGATGGTCCTGGTCCCTTGCAGTTCGTTATAAGAGTACTTTACTGTACTCAAAAGGCATTTTGCAATGTTTTTGGCTCTCTTGCCTATATTGTGGCAGAAGTAAGCAAAACAAATGTAACTTCGTCACTCCTAACTGGTAATTAGTGACTCTTGGTTTTCACAAGTGTTAATCATAGTGGAAACTATAAAAACCCTTGGAAACAAGTCACAATATATTTTTAATTTCCACAATTCTAGGCCAATTAAGTTAAATTTTTGATAATGAATTGAAAACATATTTAAATATTTGTTGCCATTTGAAGACTTGTGGGAAATGTTATCTCAGATCTGTAATATGTATGTTTTTAACTTGTTCTTGTTTTCTTTTTTTAAAGGAAGGCTTTGTTCGTGTTGATCACGATTATGTCATAAAGTCGGCAGAACTTGCTAAAAGTGGAGGATGTAAACACTTTAACTTTATATCAACCAAGTGGGCAGACAAGAATGGTACTCTTTTGTACATAAAGACAAAGGTAAAAAGTAACTTTGCCTACTATTGTAATTAAATGGGAAAAAAGGTATTAACTTTTATTTTAACACTTGATTTATTCAATAAATTGTATAAACATTTTTATCAAAGATTTTAATGACTATTTTTTGTCACCTATGTTCACAGTCTATCAATTATCTTGTTAAAGATTCATCTTTTCCTAAATTCTGTATTTACTGAGGTCTTTACTCTACTTTTTCATTTAGGATAAACATGTTCTACTTAATATCCACTGGCATAGGAAGTGTGAGGCAGGGGGAAATGTGCCCCTCTCCCGTTTTTATATATTTATTCATGTATTTATTTATATATATACTGGTATGTGTGTGTGTGTGTGGCCCTTCCCACCACTTTTTTGCACATTCCTACACCTGTGATATCTGTCTGGAATTGTTTGATTCATTAACAAAATGTGGAGAAGGCAAAGCATTTTTTAATGAAATTTAATTTACATATTCATTTTTATTTAGTTTCGTGGGTAAACAAAAGAGAAACAAATTAACTTTAATATACTCTAAAACAAATGCCTGTATTAACTATCTATAGCATGATAATCAAAGTTTGTGGTATGTGATATCCTGCTTTTGGGATGGTGCATGTAAAAGAACCATTGCTACAAATCGAAAGGAGTAGAACATGAAGTGGCGATACTGGGTTTCCTCCCTCAATATCTGTAAACATAAGTCTGACGCCATATAACTATAAATAAAATGTGCTGAGTGCATCATTAAATAAATAATTTACTTCCTTATAGGGGCAAGTTGAAGAAGCACTGAAAGTGATGCATTTTAACAGACTCACTATTTTTCGACCTGGGTAAGATCTTATAGATTAATTTGCATATTTAATTTGAAAACGAATATAAAACTACTGAAATTTAAAAAAAAGAAATACAATTCATCCAAGGTCATGGAAATCCAGGAAGGTCATGGAATTTGAGTATGTAAATTTTCATGCTTTGAAACTTTTAGTTGTGTTACACAAATTGAAGGCAAATGGAACTTTTATGTTGTTTCACATTTAAATGAACAGAAGAAAAGATAACCATTGCATGAAAACATTGTAATGTTGTTTTATAGAATTGATTATTAAAAAAAATCAGTTAAAATTCTGTTTGAAATAATGGTAATGTAAATTTTAAAAGTGCCTTTAAAGACTCCTGGAAAGTGATCAGATTTAGTTGATGACAAAGTGTATGAGCCCTGTAATCATATGACAGTCATGTATTTAATTTTTACCCAATATTTTCAGAGGTATTCTAGGTCACAGAGATGACAGTCGACTCACAGAAACCGTTGCTACATTTTTCTTAAAGCCTGTGACATTTCTGTTTCCAACTGCCATTACGATTCCCGTGGAAATGTTTGCCAAGGCAATGATCAACAATACGGTCGCAGTTGCTGACCATCCAGTGGAGATACTGGAAAACAAGGACATCCATGCCATCTCGGGTTCATTGACAATGTGTCACACAGATCAGAAACAAGCACCAGACTCATAGTTGGTGTCCTGGGCTGGAATATTCAGTAAATGTTTACAGTAGTACTGTTGGAGAAGGATTTTATAAATTATGTAATATATGTCATTGTTCGGTCTGTTTTAGAATTTACTACATTGGAGGGGTAAGAAGACAAATGTTTTGTTTTGTATACCAATCACACACAAAATAAAACTAATTAAACCTAGAATGTATAGAGGAAAAACAAAAGACTGCTAAGACACACCAGACTACTACGCAGAAAATAAAACTATTTAAACCAAGTATATATAGGGTGGGGGAGAGAAGGCTGTAGACCTAAGACACCAAAATAAAACTGTTTGAAACAAGTTGGGGGGTAGAGAAAGCGGTAGACCTAAGACACACCAGACCACTACCCACAAAATAAAACTGTTTGAATCAAGTATGTATTGAAAAACACCATAATAAAATAAAATACAGTAATCTAAGAGACAGCAGGTATGTAATAACCACAGTACTTAATACCTCCCCAGTGTAATAAAATACAGTAATCTAAGAGACACCAGGTATGTAATAACCACAGTACTTCCTACCTCTCCATTGTAATAAAATACAGTAATCTAAGAGACACCAGGTATGTAATAACCACAGTACTTCCTACCTCCCCATTGTAATAAAATACAGTAATCTAAGAGACACCAGGTATGTAATAACCACAGTACTTCCTACCTCCCCATTGTAATAAAATACAGTAATCTAAGAGACACCAGGTATGTAATAACCACAATACTTCCTACCTTCCCATTGTAATAAAATACAGTAATCTAAGAGACACCAGGTATGTAATAACCACAGTACTTCCTACCTCCCCAATATAATTAATTTTGGAACATGCCTAAAACACATTTTCAGTCGAGTTGTTCATAGAAAACAATCAATATTCAAAGATGTTGTAAAGATGGATAGGTTGGGTTGGAGAAGACATTTAAGACTTTTGAAAATGAACTATTATACTTTAATAAAAATGTGATATTGTCAGATTTTAAGAATGTATCTTAAATAGATTTATCATATTATATTCAAAATAAGACTTTTAATGGTATACAGTTTTTAACAGAATTGTTTCTTAAAACTAATATGGCATCAGCATTTTACATTGCACAAATGTATGCCAAGCAGAGATATCTTTTTAAACAAGATGAAAATATTACTGTTTGTAGAAACTGCTTGAACCATCAGTTTTCTAATTCAATAGATTAGAAAAAGCAGGACTGTTGTTTTTTACTCTATTGTTTTATAGAGTTGGTAAACGCAGGACTGTTGTTTTTTAATCTATTGTTTTATAGAGTTAGTAAACGCAGGACTGTTGTTTGTTTCTTCAATCAAACATGGTACAGTTTCTATTTGGCTGAGTGACACAAAATAGTGGGCATTTTATTGTTGTGTAATATTGCAGTGAATATATAACCAGTGTCATTACTGGATAACTTTTCAAACATACAAATTAAAAGGCCACATTTTATGTATGTTTGACTGATTGTTAATAGTTTATTTTACTTTTCATTTCATTTTTTCACAGTGAAAAGGTCACATTATTTGGTACTCATTGATTGCAGTTTTACTGTCACTTTTGGTTATACATGTGCAATGGATTGTGTCTAAACTGGTGTCACAAGATACTGGTCTGTATATATATACAGCTTTCTGTGACAACAGACAGATTATTCAGTTAACACGAGTTACAATTATTAGCTACTTAGTTTGTAATTCCCATTTTTATTGGCGGTTTTACAGTGCCATTTTTACTTTTAAGCCGTTTTTTAAATTGTTGATGTATGAAGTACCATATTATGTTCATTTTGTGCATCCAAAGAAATTAAATATTTAAACCTTTTATTGTATAGGACTTCTATTCATCTTAAAATCTAGTGCTTGTTATGTATTTATTTCACAAAGAAGTTCACTTTTATGACCAGTCACTGGGAGCATTCAGTGTTAGGTTTATCCATCTCGACAGGTGGTAGGGGCATTGATTTTCAATGGGCTACATTGGAGTTAAATGGAGAAATTACTGATTTATTTGTATTGATAAATAAGGTTTTTGTGCGTATATTGAACAAGGAATTTATTTCACAGTATAATATATTTTTTAAATCATATTATTTTGAAGAAATTATTTATTTATAAATATCAATATAAATATGCAAGTATATTAGTCTATTGGAAATCTTGGCACATACAGTAGCAGCAGCCAAGATGTATTGGATGTGTATTTAACTTAATATTTATTGAATCCAGATGTGCAGCATTAATACAGTTAATGTATTAAAAAAAACACTTGCCATGACAGTATCTCTGTATTATTGGAAGTATCCTTGTATTGTAAATATCTTAATGTTCGTACTGTTGTACATTGTGTGAGCATGCTTAACAAATTGCCACCTACACCAAGTGTTCAGAGCATCAGCCCTGTTTGTAAGTTTCGGAATAGTTTATCAGCTGCAATAACTTGTATTGTTCAAGTTATTTTATAAATAACTTTGATGATTTTATATTTTAATTTGTGTTAAATTTCTGTAGCAGTGTCCATGTATTTGTGAATAATCTTAATGCTTAGTAATTGGTGTGGAATTTGTTTAACAAACAATCCAGGCTACACAAAGCATTTAAAATCTACAATCCTGTTTGTGGTGTGTTAGTAAATGAGGTAATCTAAAGGTGAAAACATTACACTGGGTGAAAAAATAGCACTATGTACTACAAATTCTACAAAACACTGAGGTTGCTTTTCATTGGCAGTACATTTATTTATTAACAGGACTATCTTTGTATTTTGAGTGAAGTTTGTTCAAGCAGCAAGTGAGAACTATTTTTACTTTGCAGTTTAAATATTTTAATATTAGTATACCATATACACTTCGGTATGTAACATCTACAAAGGTTTGACAACATGTATTATTATTTAATTGATCTTATGTATTGTAGCTTAATAGTGCAACGTTGTGTGCTATTTATGAGATGTGATTTGTTTGTAGTAAATTAATATACTTTGGCTGCCAAACTATTACTTTTCATTGGAAAATTTAATCAGTTTTAGTGACTCTGCCTACTTAATCATTATACATTTAATTTTAATATCATTCATTTGTATGAGCATGTATTTTTAAATGATATTTGTATATACATGTTTCTACCGGTATATATATGTATTAGGCTATTTTTATCCTATTTTGTAAAAGTATATCTTTACGTTATTTTGAATAAAAATGTAAATTTCAGTAGTTATGAACATTTATTTTCGAGTGGTTTACACTAACATTTTCACTAAAGATATTGGGCTGAGATTCAGTATATTGTGACAATGCGTGTTTAGCAGAATTACATATTTTCACTAATATGAAAAACTGAAAACATGCCAATGTATAATTTAGAAGTTTTAGTAAAAGTTAAAAGTTTGCTTTATTAATCATTGGTTAATGGATATCAAACATTTGGTAATTTTTACCTTTAGTCTTAGAGAGGAAACCTGCTTCATGTTTCCATTAGTATCCAGGGATATTTTATATGCACCATCCCACAGAAAGGATAGCACATACCACGGCCTTTGATAAACCAGTTGTGGTGCACTGGCTGGAAAAAAGAAATGGACTAATGGGCCCATTGACAGGATCAGTCCCAGATGAATTGCACATCAGGA
>JAECMU010347016.1:0-18380 GCA_016106625.1 Dracogyra subfuscus
TAGCAGCAAGTGATCTTTTATATACACCATCCCATAAACAGGATAACACACACTTTGATGTTTCAATCATGGTGCACTGGCTAGAGCGAGAAATCACCATATATGGAAGCTAGGCCCCTTTGATATATCAGTTGTGCTGTACTGTCTGTGGTAAGAAATAGCCCACTGGATTCACCGATGGGGGACCGGCCTCGGTGGCGTAGTGGTTAGGCCATCTGTCTACAGGCTGGTAGGTACTGGGTTCAGATCCCAGTTGAGGCATGGAATTTTTAATCCAGATACTGACTCCAAACCCTGAGTAAGTGCTCCGCAAGGCTCAGTGTGTAGGTGTAAACAGCTTGCACCGACCAGTGATCCATAATTCGTTCAACAAAGGCCATGGTTTGTGCTATCCTGTCTGTGGGAAGCACAAATAAAAGATCCCTTGCTGCCAATCGGACAGTAGCCCATGAAGTGGCGACAGCGGGTTTCCTCTCAAAATCTGTGTGGTCCTTAACCATATGTCTGACGCCATATAACTGTAAATAAAATGTGTTGAGTGCATCATTAAATAAAACATTTCTTTCCTTCTTTCTTTCACCTCGAGATCGATCTCAAATCAAGCACACATCAGGCGAGTGCCTTACCACCAGGCTACGTCCTGCCCTTCGAAAGGTCAAGGAAGAAAGCTTCAGTCATATGAACAGAACAGGATACTGAGGACTCGCTGCAGATTTTAATCAATCCCATTGGCTGTTGAGATATTTGGACCAGTCTACTTACATAGGGGGGATATGCCATTTGTTCGAGTCGGCTTAAGTATTCATAAAGGAGAAAATAGTTCAGTTTGTCTCCAATTTAAATAATGTTTAGAATAACAGTTAAAACAGAGTGGATAGAGTCATGACTATTCTACGTTGCCCACAAATAGTGTGTGTTGTGTTTCAGAATTTGGACGTGAACTTGGCTGTGGACAACTTTCTACATAGCCAGAGTTAACACTGTATGTTTTGTATTTCTTTCAGAACCTAGATGTGAACATGGCAGTGAACAACGTTCTACATAGCCAGAGCTAACACTATACGTTTCTTTCAGAACCTAGATCTGAACATTGCAGTGAACAACGTTCTACATAGCCAGAGCTAACATTGTACGTTTCTTTCAGAACCTAGATGTGAACATGGCAGTGAACAACTTGCTGAGCCGTGACGACGAGGGCGAAGGTGACGAGGAAGACAGCCAGGACTCGTACATGCCTGATGACCTCATCTCCCTCCTCGACAACGGCATCCACTCGGACCACACCGGCGTCATCATCGATGCCGACACAATGTTCAACGAGGACCTCTTCGGATACTCCACCCTTAGGAGTCGCGGCTCAGGCACACGATCCAGATTAGGTAGGTATTTGGGCAAGTCTGTAATACATGGTTTTTTTGGGGTGGGAGGGTGGGGTGTTAATTAATTATTTTTGTTATTAGATATTTTTTTGTTAGATTAATGTGTTACCTATTGCTCCAAAGTTACGTTTTCCCATTTAGATTAGTTTCTCATGAAGTCCTAAATCAACGAAACTTATGAATGTCCAACTTAGTGCACGTTTAAATGAAACATTTATTAAATAAATAAATTAAATATAGTATTATTATTTTGTTTTTAATTAATTTTAATGCAATGAATTTTACAAAGATAGTCTTGTCAGGCAAGTTTTAGAAACATGTATATTTTTAATAAAACAACGTTAAAAATGTGATATATTAAAATGGTAAGTACACTACAACCAGTGTAATGGTTTTTAGAAATGGCAGTGATACATGTTTATATTAATGTATTAGATAATGAAAATGTATTATTTGAAGGCTAGTTAACTTCAATTTAAACTTTATTTTGATGAATCCTGCTGACAATGATTTTTGGAGTTTTCCATCTCCTAGAAGAGTTTCCTTACTAGGATTCTGAACATCTGCAGCCCAGTTTTGATTTTAGAATTTGCTTGTCCCAGACAGTTGTCTTTCTTTACTCACGTCCCCTCTCTGTCCAGTCCATGTTAGTATAGTATCTACCCTTAGACTAGTCCAGAATGGGTGGCATTACTAGGAGCTAATGCTCCAGCTGGCATAGCTCTCTGAGTCATTAAGACATGCAAACTACCACACCATGTCAAGGAATGGATCATGAGATAATGATTTTAATGTATTAGATCATGAAAATGTGTTATTTGAAGGCAAGTTAAATTTACTTTAAGCCTATTTTGATTAGTCCTGCTGACAATGAGGTTAAAGTTAAGTTTCAGCCCAGGTGTGACACATCCTTAATCTTGTCACTTAGAAATATTTATTCACCGTGTTCGACTACGTCATAACAAAGCAGCTACACATGCTGGACAATCAAGCTGACGACAGTGGTTCAAATCCCGTCAAAGCTGGCTTACACATTCATTCATCTTTCTCATCTATCACCCTCTGCCTATCATTCTCATTATCTTAATATAAAAAACTTTCTAATTTCTCCCACGATTTCTATCAGTTTCGACCCTTTCTGTCAGTTTCCTCCGACTCTGTCTTCTGAGCTGTCCACACCATCGCCTACCTGTCTCAACTTCCTCCACGGGTGCAGTCTCTGTGTATTTCCCTGCACCACCTGGCATCCTTGTCCTCTGCCGCTAATAAATCTGGTCCGGCACTAACGACCGCCGGTAGTAGGGGTGCATAGTAGGTGGTTACAAGTGCCTCTTAACAATGCCAGAAGTAACTACTGAACACTCCCTGAAGTGGTCAGACTAAGCCCACAGCTAAAAGCTGATGGGGAAAAAAAAGAAAAGCAGCTGTACCTCCCTACTGCTGGTAGCTAGTGCCATAGGATGGGCCTAATTATTAACAGCTATTGTCAATAACCAACATTTCTAACCATTTACAGGTGATCGCGAACTGGATCGAGATCGGGAACGAGAATCCATTTTCCGCATCCGAGACCGACGTCGAATTGAATCCTCATTCCGCGACGACACACTGAAACCTTTGGACCGCGACAAGGAGAACAATCTGAGTTCTGACGGCCAGAAGAAGACGTCGCCTCCATCGCAGTCCCCACTTGTACTCGGAGAGGAGCTCGTGTGGTGGACGGATCAAACGGTATTGTACATGGCTTTACGATGGTGTAAAAAAAAAATATATTTCAACATTACCTGTCCTCAACAAGTCCACACTATTGGTCTGATTCAAACATCCCAACAGCCAATGGGATGGCCTACAATTCATCACTGTATGCTCCCTGTGGTTTTGGTCATGTGACTTCAACTTCCTACTTTTTCTCCTCGCTGTTGGGTGTGGATGTCTTTTCTTTGGCTCTAGTTCTTTTTAAGTCAAACTTTGGGGGTTACACTCCAAGTTTTCTCCAATTTGTTTGATGTTTGAGAGGGCATACTGGCAATATTATAACGGGTATTGAAACAAACATGTTTTATAATCCATGTACCACAAAATACAGACCTGGTTTACATAGTATAGGACTCGGCCCAGTGGTAAAGCATTCGCTTGATGCACAGTCTGTCTAGAATAGATCTCCGTCGGTGCACCTATTGGGCTATTTCTCTTTCTAGCCAGTGCTCCACAACTGGTATAACGAAGGCTTTGGTATGTACTATTCTATCTGTGGGATGGTGCATATAAAAGATCCCTTGCTGCTTTTTGAAAAGAGTAGCCCATATGGTGCATATAAAAGATCCCTTGCTGCTAACTGAAAAGAGTAGTCCATGAAGTGACAGCAGGTTTCCTATCTTAAAAATTTGTGTGGTCCATAACCATATATCCGACACCATATAACTGTAAATAAAATGTGTTGAGTGCATTGTTAAATAAAGAATTTTCTTCATCCATTCTTTCCCTCTTCCTAATATGACCCATTAAGGAAGTGCACAATAGCAGCTGCTAATGGGTGGAAGTTAGCCGAGTCGGTTGAGTGCTCGCTTGAGATGCTTGTGTCACAGAGATCGAATCATAACAGTTGATTTGTTCAGCTGATTGGGTTTTTTCTTGTTCCAAGCATTTCACCACAACTTTTAAAAGGCCGTGGTATGTGCTTTCCTGTTTCTAGGAAAGTGCTTACAAAAGATCCCTTGCTGCATTAGAAAAATGTAACAGGTTTCCTCTTGATGACTACGAATCGGAATTACCAAATGTTTTTAAACATCCAGTAGCCGATGATTAATAAATCAGTGTGCTCTAGTGGTGTGCTAATGAGCTTAACAACAACACGTGGATACGGTTTCTTTATTTCAGAAGGATGGTGATCCTCCAAAGTTTGCTCATATTGCTGCCATGTTTTCCGAGCTGGTTGCCGTGGGAACCAATGGACAACTGTACGGGTGGAAGTGGTCAGATCCATCGTCCTATAAACAGTCTGATGTAAGTATAGTGTTCCACAGTTTTGTTGGGAGTTGTGATTTAGGATGTGATTTTTTCGTTCATTCATTCATTCGTTTGTTGTGGGAACCAGTTGACAATTGTACCTGTAGGTGGAAGTGATTTCAGCTTTTTGGGTGAGAAACGATTTTCATGAAGTAGACTAGATATGGTCTGAAATGCTGAAAAATTACCATTATTAGTCCCGTACTGATCCATCTCCGTCCTTCCATCTGTCCATCCATCTGTCCCACACATAGTTTTCCAGATATTTTTGTTTACATGTAGTATAGAAACATCAGATTTTAAAAAATCATTCCAGCTTTATTTTTAAATGGAGGTCATATACATGCAACTAGTCGTAGTGTGAAGAATGTGCTACAGTGACGTCCAACAAATATATCGGCATCGTGGTTAGGCCATCGCTCTACAGGCTGGTAGGTACTGGGTTCGGATCCCAGTCGAGGCATGGGATTTTTAATCCAGATACTGACTCCAAACCCTGAGTGAGTGCTACGCAAGGCTCAATGGGTAGGTGTAAACCACTTGCACCGACCAGTGATTCATGGTTTGTTGTATCCTGTCTGTGGGAAGTGCAAATAAAAGATCCCTTGCTGTTAATCGGAAAGAGTAGCCCATGAAGTGGCAACAGTGGGTTTCCTCTCAAAATCTGTGTGGTCCTTAATCATATGTTTGACGTCATATAACCGTAAATAAAATGTGTTGAGTACGTCGTTAAATAAAACATTTCTTTGTTTCTTTCTTTCCAACAAATATTCTGTTAATTAAGGAAATCATAAAGGTTATATAAGCTTATGTGTCGTGCTGATTTTATGAAACAAGTGTCAGGATTCTTGTATTGCCTGACTGAGCGAGGGTAATACATGAATCCTGACTTCTGTTTTGTAAAATCTTTACGATTGACATGCAAGTGTAATATTTTTGTTATTATCCATAATAATTTTTATTTAATGAATAACAAGGACCCTGTCAAAACATTCAAATATATCTAGAATGAGACGATGAAATGATATGCAGAAATGATGTAATTTTGGTAAGCAGGGCACAATATTTCACGAGAGCTGTTGTTCTGTTTATGTTGGTTACGCAACTTTAAAATCATGAGAACTGCCAATCGGTTACATTGTGAACAATTACATTCTAAAATTAAAAGTACAGTTTATTCATGAGTAATGAAAATCAGTTTATATATTTAAATACATTTGAACCACCAATATAGCAATGAGCCATAGTTCAAGTGTTTTAGGATTAGGTAGACCTAACTTATCAGTTATAAGAACATAACAATCGGCTACCTAAGTGAACTAACTTCTGGTTACCTAAGATTTTGAAATATTGTCCCCTGGTAAGCAATTACTCGGAGCTTAGACTGGGAAAGCCACATTATGTTATTACGTCGTTTTCCAAAATTACGTCATTTTGTTGGTCAGGTGAAATCATTATGTCACACACTTGTTGTACTGGTTATATTTTCCTGTATATCTTGAACTATGTGGATAATAAATTCATTGATGCATTCTTATGTTATTTATGTTATTACTTTCAGAATCCGAATGTTTTCCACCCCAAGACCGTGTCACTGGGACTACAGAACGAGAAGATTCTTGGTATTTCTGCCTGTTCTGTCCGTTCATCTGTCTTTACAGAATCTGGAAAGGTATTATTTTCTATATATCATTAACACACTTTAAGGCAGTGAGATTAAGCAGTGATTAAATGATTGCCTTATGCACAGTTGATTTAGATCGATTACCATTGGTGGGATAATTGGTCTATTTTTCGTCTCAGCCAGTGTACCACGTCTGGTAAATCAAAGGCCGTGGTATGTGCTGTCCTATTTGGGATAGTGCATTTAAAAGATCCATTGCTATTAATGGGAAAATGTAGCAGGTTTCCTCCCTAAGACTATATGTCAGAATTACCAAATGTTTGACATCCAGTAGCCGATGATTCATAAATCAATGTGTTCTTGTGGTGTCGTTAAACAAAATAAACTTTATACTTGGCTCAAACTTAATGGCGGCATCTTTGAGATCTAAAATGGCCGTAGATCCGGAGCGTCACAGTCTTTTGTACTGTCAGTAAAACTCCTCAACGGTGGCAAAATGTATACACCCTGGACATAATTCACTAAACTCTCGTAACTTTGCGATATCGCAGTGCAATGCTAAAAGACTTACAAAGAGGATGTTTTGTTGTCTAGCAGAGCCTAAGAGAGCTTTGTGAATTAGGTCCCAAGTTTACATTGTCTGCCAGTGTTAAACATTTATACGTTTGAAGTATGTCTACATACAGAAAAATAACCTTTGAGTCATGTATATCTGCTGCAGAAATCACTTTTAAAAAGATTGCTGTATGCAGGTGAAAATTGCTATTGGTGGGAGACGAATTCTTACGTTCGAATCCTGTTATGTCATAGTAGTGGAGTTCTGCTATTATATTTGTGTGTTAAATGCCTAATAGCCATGGTTTAAATAGAGAATAACTAGTTAATGACGTCAAATTTATCCCCTGACGGTAAGAATGAGAAATTTTTAAAAATGGGAATGGGATAAAGCAGATATCCGAGGTCATTAACTAGTTTTTATTTTTATCCTGCAGACCATAAAAATTAAGGTGAAAAGCTATTTCTGTTATTATAGCCACATTGTATGATGACCTAGTATAGAGATCAAGTGAATGATTTTACAATGTAGGCTGTGCGTATGACGTCACATGAGTGACGTCAAAAATCATATCCTGCTAGTAGAAGGATATCAGTTTGCTTTATCCGTCATCATATTCTGTCAGTGTTTTGAGTTATTTAACCAATATTTCTCTACTTTTTTTCAATAATATTGACTACTTTATGACAGGTTGCAACGTGGATGGATGAGGCATTGTCGTTAGTGTCGTCAAAACTGGAGCATGCGGCACAAGTGTTCAGCGAGTTACAGACTGACAAAATTGTTTCTCTTCACACCTGTTCCCTGTACACCTGCGCCAGGCTGGAGAGTGGTGCACTATATTGGTGGTAAGGTTTTTTCCCATTCCAACACAGTATGCAAGAAAAGGTTCAACATACCAATAATTTTATTCAAACATTCCAGTAATTTTTTTCGCCATCTTGTGCCTAAATATTGTATGGTTTATTAAAAAAATGTCCAGTAGATTGTTTGTAATTTGTGTAGTTTACATAAAAAAAACCCCACATAATAATAATCATAAAAATTACAAAATAAATAATAAAAAACTGCTGTAAAGTGGTTGTAATTTTTGCAGTTTACATAAAATAACTAAACCATAGTAAGTAAAATAAAAACCTTCAAGGTTGGCAAAAAATATAATGTAAAGTTTAAACTTTTTCCTCATTAAATTCTACAAGAATCTGTTTGGATTTCCATAACTGTTTTCATGGGAATCCACGAAAATACAACACACATTGATGGATTTGTTTACATGTGCTATGTTACAATCTCAGAACTTTCTTTATCGGCCACCTTTTAATTTCTTTCCATAGACCAATTTTCTGTGGATATTTCCATGTTTTGTTTTTTGTTTATTTATTATGATTTTAGGCAAAACAAATTCTGTTTGTCTGTAGTGATGCTATAGTTAGTTTTTTTTATTGTTTACTTTGCCAGGGGTGTTATGCCATTTGCTCAGAGGAAACGGATGTTGGAGAAAACTCGGACGAAGAAGAAGAAAGGCAAAGATTCCACGTCGAACACTGAAGTGACCACTGGGTCTATGGTAGGTTTGTCAGTAACATAGATAATAGTTAATAACTGTAATACAGTAACAGTAAGCAGTATCCCAGTTAGATACTAACATTTCAAAATCTGGTATCCCACCTGAGAATTTAGTATCCAACTTAAATGAAATTCATAAATAACATCGTAAAAAACCCAGTGAAACTTGGACAACACTATTCTTGTTCCCAGTCCATTGCTACACCACAATCGAAATCTCGGAATTCATGAAATTCGCAATCAAACAGAACCGGCAAAAAGATTTGCTACATCTATTTCTGCGTAGACCAGACTCTGTGGTGTCGTGGTTAGGCTGGTAGGTACTGGGTTCGGATCCCAGTCAAGGCATGGGATTTTTAATCCAGATACCTGACTCCAAAACCTAAGTGAGTGCTCCGCAGGGCTCAGTGGGTAGGTGTAAACCACTTGCACCTACCAGTGATCCATAGCTAGTTCAACAAAGACGATGGTTTGTGCTATCCTGCCTGTGGGAAGCACAGATAGAAGATCCCTTGCTGCTAATCGAAAAGAGTAGTCCATGAAGTTGCGACAGCAGGTTTCCTCTCAAAATCTGTGTGGTCTTTAACCATATGTCTGATGCCATGTAACTGTAAATAAAATCTTTCTATTTCTACGTAATGCAGACATAGATTAATATTGAGCAGTAATCTAAAAGTGTTTCTGATATTACTAATGATAAACCTACCTGTATCGATTTTCTGCAGATGTGGAAACCATATCTAAAATAAAATATGAAAGGAGGAAACTTCCAACAAAAAGATTAGCAAGTGTACAAGCTAGAAAATACTGTTACTTAACTTCGTCAGTAAATGACAACATTTGTTTTAGCGAAAACAAAAAATGCAGGATTAAAAACCCCACCCCTAAAACATATGGTATCCCGGTGGGATACTGGGTCCTTGAAATCTGGTATCCAAAATTATACTGTTAATCTCTAACACTGATAAAGTTTGGTTCATAGGCTGGTTGGAGATTTTATCTGCTGTTTTTTTGAAAAAAAGTTCTGGAAGTAGGAAAAGAAAGAAAGAAATGTTTTATTTATCGACACACTCAACACATTTTATGATGTAACATTTTCTCACACACAAACTTCGAGTTGCTACTAATCGCATCAACTTTGCCTTTTAATTTGACTAAATAAATTAAATTTAGCTACATATTTTGAATCGGACTTCACCAAACCATTAACATTGTTTTTTATGGTTGTTATCCAGTTTTATTTATCTGTATGACAGTATTAAGATCCCATCTTTATTTGTTGTTTCTTTGTTTTAGGTCTGTCTGCGTAGCGCGCCGATGTACCATGCTGGAGCGTTGGCATTCACTACAGCTGATGGAATTCCGAAAGTGGGGAAATTACAAGATTCGGCCTGGTCCTTAGCTGATTCTTGTCGCTTTAAGATCAAAACATCACAGAGGTAAATAACAGGGGTGGAAAATTATGTTATAAATGTACTTGTCCAAGGGCAAGTAAAAACTAGAAATTTACTTGCCCTGAATTGTACTATACTTGCCCAGATTTTGATGTGATAAAATTAAAACACGTTATCGATCATTCGTTATTTTGTTGAGTAAGTTATTCACTTTACTAGTTAAAAGTATTTTATCACATAAATACAGGTGAGCCACAGAATTTGTCCTAGCGTAAATTATTTACTTGCCCACGGGCAAGTTGGGTTACCAATATTTGTTGCCCGACCGTGAAATATTACTGTACACGGGAGTCGGGCAATGGTATTTTTCCACCCCTGTAAATAAATATATATATCTGAATGAGTTCCATCACCCGGGGGGAGGGGGGCGGGGGGCAGACCGTAGCCCAGTGGTAAAGAGCTCCCCTTATGTGCATTCGGTCTAGAATCATTGGTTGTAAAGGAGGATGGGGGAATTTTTTTTTTTTATTGCTGTCTAGGAATCCAGTGATTATAGCGGTAACAGTGCCCCACAACTGGTGTAACAAAGACTGTGATATAGGGTGTATACCACCAAATCAAATCCCATAGACGACAGTAGTAACATATGTGGCTAAAACTCCTACCTGCAGCATATCAATCAACATAAACTCCACGGATATAAATACTACCACCCCTCACACTTCAAGTGAACCAGAGAAAATTGGGGGTTAAGCTGCTCGGTTCTGAGATAACGGGTAGCATCTATAACTACCCTAGTTCCGCACAAAATTCGGGCACTTTTTTTTTACAGGTACCCCATACATGTTTCAAGCACAAGGCTACTTGACACATTGGTACTAGATGAAATAAAATTGCATATTTTGTTTACCGACATGAAACTATTACTTTTTACAACCAACACACTCACATTTATAACCAATCAAAAGTTGGGTGCACCTCAAACTTTGACCCAGCCGGAAGTTATTTGGTTTAGTACTACCTATAGGGAGTAATTGGTTACTGTGGTAAGATATCGGCTTTATCCTGCTTTAGTTAGAAGGTGAATGCAGCGAGGCTCTCCAGCCAGTGCCCCACAAATAGTGTAACAAAGACTGTGATATAGGGAGTAACTGGTTACTGTCATAAGATATGGTTTTATCCTGTGAAGATTAGATTCGACCTGAGCAGAATAAAGCCAGTATCTTAAGACGGTAACCTGTTATTTCTTTTATCCTGCAGTCCTAGAAGAGTATTAGGAAAGTCATTATTTATTCTAGTTTTGTGTACGAAAATCGAGCATTGTCAAGCTCGCAAGGCTTTTGTCATATAACGTCATACAAGATACACAATGTCATTTGTAAGACGCTAGCTACATTTTGTCACATTAAAAACGTGTTTCTAAACTATATGTGTATAAATATACAAGTTTTGTATTGCAAAACTAAAAGTTATTTGCATTTACTGTACTTCAACAAATGATTTAATGAGTATGTTTATTGAAAATCTACTCTGAAATACTCAAGTCAAGTTTGACTTATATCACATGACCTATATTTTTGGTCACTGACCAAAAATATAAGAGTTTTATCTAGTCAACATATCTTGCCAATGTATACAGTGATTGCTGGATAAATGTTCTTGCCTGTCTGTGGGATTTTCTATATAAATTACCCTTGTACAGAAAAGGTAGCCTATTTTGTTTCCTCTCTTATTATTAATGTGGTCCTTAACCATATATCCTATGCCAACTAAATATAATGCGTTGAGTTTGTTGTTAAATGAAAAAAAGATGATTCCATTGAAGCGATTAACCTTTTCTGGGCTTTAGACTACTGGATTAAATTTTACAAAAAACATGTTGAGTGGGTACAAGTTTATAATTTTTACTCACATATACGTGTTGTATTCACATAAATATTTTATAAATACATAAAATCAAGTTCATATTTGAATCAGTAAGTATTATTTGTGTTGGTTTCTGCATTTTTATGATATTTTAGATTAGTTAATGTTGATTAAAATTAGGCAAACAATTTAAGAAAAAGTCACATTTACTTACATCATTTGTGGCCAGCTGTCCAGTATTTATGTCCATGATTCTCAATATGGTTATCTAACCAGAATTTGTTTTTTAAAAACGAACATCAATCCATTTTCCAAAATTTGTGGTTGTCGTTGTTGTTAAAACGATCAAATTTGTTATGAAAGTAGCTGTCACAATGAGCTATCGTGATCCCTGAAAATGACCCGGAAGTGCTGCCATTCTTGTCAAGTGAAAATACTTGCCAAAAACTGTCTGATAGAAGTATTTCTGTTGAGTGCCGTGTGCAAAACGGCTGGAAATATTAACTGGTGAATGCACTATATACTGTGTACAGTACATGTATGTCGACTGACGTGACATCGGGCGAGATATCTCGTCTGCAGTAGACTCAGAAGGTTAAACAGTAGTACAGGTAGTACTATAATAAGTCTAAACCAAATAACTTCCGGCTGGCTCAAAGTTCGAGGTGCACCCAACTTTTGATAGAGAAGTAAACACCACAAGTCCTGTGAAAAAAAGCAATTTTATTTCATCTAGTACCAATGTGTCAAGTAGCCTTGTGCTTGAAACATGTCTGGAATACCTGTAAAAAGAAGTACTCAAATTTTGTGTAGAACTAGGGTAGTCATTGATGCTACCTGTTATCTCAGAAACAAGCAGCTTGACCCCCAATTTTTTCTGATTCACTTGAATTGTGAGGGGTGGTAGTATTTTATATCTGTGGCGTTTATGTTGATTGATACGCTGCAGATAGGAGTTTTAGCCACATATGTTACTATTGTCGTCTATGGGATTTGATTTGGTAGTATACACCTTTACAGGTTGTGCCGTGACCATGTTTAATTCTTGGCATGAGTGAGCAACCTACAGCTAAGAGTTTCACGTGTGTATGTATGTGTGTGTTGGGGGTTCTTCACAGTTTACTAGTGTGTTGTTAAGTAACATTTGTTTCCTTTGTTTTCTTTTTTTCTTTTTTCATTTCTGTTTTTAAAAATATTTATTCACAGAACCCCAGTTTACATTTGTTATCTGTCCCAACCACAGGGATGAATGGACAGAGTTACAATATAAAATTAAACATTTTTTTACTTTCTTAACGGAGACTGTGACATCATATAACCGTAAATAAAATGTGTCAAGTGTGTCTATAAATAAAACATTTCCTTCCTTTTCCTTCTTAACAGAGAGCCTACTCCCCTGGAGACGACCAATGAAAAGTTGTCCGACAAGATAGAGATGCCGCCTCCGTCCCCGGATTCTGTCGGTAGTGAGCACAGTAGTGCGTCGTGGAGGAGCACTCCTTTCTCGCTCAGTAAGTATCACATCACAAGATAAACATAGCCTCTACAAGTTCTGTAATTCTGAATGCTAATTTATTACCCATATGGGCAGAGAGAAGTGGCAAAACAAAAGTGATCTTTGTCTAGGGAAACGGGTGTGGAATTAGTATGCCTGACTTGCCCGACCCAGTACTTAGTACTACCGGACAAGTACTTTTTTTCCCACTCTGCTTGTCTGCGGACAAGTGAATTATTGTTTGTTAATGAAACCCGAACATCGACATGATCTTGCCATCCTTCACAGTATTTGCAAGTGTATCAGTTATTTGGTCCGATTTTAAAACGTGGCCTCTAATTGGTTAATTGGCTTGTCTTTGGCCTATCGCATCTGTCGTACTACCTTGCTATTGCTGACACATGAGTCGGTCTATTTGGTAGGAAAAATTCATCATCATGGACAAATTGTTAACTAAAAGTGCCAGAAGTTCACCAGACACGCATGGAAAAAAAAACCCATCTCTTTTAAAAAATGAAAAACCCAAACTGAGAATGACCGTGATTATGATATGAAAAAACTAAAAGTCATTTTTAATTATTGAAAACAAGACAAGTCATTTTAACTCTGGACAAGTAAATTTAGACAGTCCACTTGTCCTGGGACAACTGAAGATTTTTTATATTTCCACACCCCATTTCTTACCCTAGATAAAAAAACTTCAACTGATAGGGGTTTTTCTCGTTCCAAACAGTGCACCAAAACTGGTCATAGGTAGTGGTATGGGCTTTCCTGTCTCAGGGAAAGTGCGTATAAAAGATCCCTTGCTGCATTAAGAAAATGTAGCAAGTTTTCCTCTATTGACTACAAATCAGAAGTACCAAATGTTTGACATCCAGTAGTCGATGTGCTCTAGTGGTGTCGTTAAACAAAACAAACTTTACATTGGTGTCATGAACTCATTGTATTAAGGATTGTCTGTTACATGTTAACCTGCCTCGGTGGCATCGTGGTTAGACAATCTGTCAACAGGCTGGTCGGTACTAGGTTTGGATCCCAGTCAATGCATGGGATTTTTAATCCAGATACCAACTCAAAACCCAGAGTGAGTGCTCCGCAAGGCTCGATGGGTAGGTGTAAACAGTGATCCATAACTGGTTCAACAAAGGCCATGGTTTGTGTTATCCTGCCTGTGTGAAGCACAAATAAAAGATCCCTTGCTGCTAATCAGAAAGAGTAGCCCATGAAGTGGTCTTTAACCCTATGTCTGACGCCATATAACCGTAAATAAAATGTGTTGAGTGCATCGTTAAATAAAATATTTCTTTTTTTCTTTCTGTTATATGTTTTACATAATTGGGGTTTAAAAAAAATAAAATCATCCACACACTAAATCGGCAAAGCCGTACACACACAAATTTGCGGTTGATTTGTTCTCATTCATACCCAGATAAACATAAAAGAAATAACAGACTTGTACTTAGGACATAACCATATGGAGTTTTTAGATTTGAGGGTGTTATTGTCTATTTGATCCCGCAAATAACATTTGAGGGCATCAAATAGACAATAACACCTGCAAATCTAAAAACTCCATATGGTTATGTCCATTGTAAACTGAATAGTTTTTCTAAAGAACTAACTGTATATTTGGCATTTATTGAAATTAATACCTGGCTACAATCTAACTGTAGAACCTTGAATCGTCAACTTCGCCTGTTCCAATTGCTAATGACGTCACCTTTAATGATGTCATTACCTTTCCGGGTGTTATTATTTATTTGATTCCGGAAACATAATGTAATTAACCAATCACAATACAGAACGCACACGCCGTCAGTTTACAATTAAATTTGAAACATACATACTAAAAACAACAGCAAACCTTCATATTTTATTTTGAATTATTCAGTAATAACATTTAATAAGACAAGTAGCAATATAAAGTGACGTTATCAATTATGACGTTCCCTGATGTTATTTTTATGTTCATTGAGAAAAATGACAAACTTACATTGCAAACGGGTGGACCAGTAAAATTACGTTAAATTGTAATAAATGTACCATTAACCCTTTCAGACTCATTAACCCATTGTCTTCAAAGTGCCCCAGGAATTGATATATTTGAGAGTTAAACAAAGGATACATTTACAGATGTTTATTTGATGATAACTTATTAATTATTCATAGTAGAAGACTGGTTCAAGCATATTTGTAAACGTAAATCAGTTGTCTATGAGAAGGAGCTCATTATTATACACATATAGAGGTATATTAAACAAAACCGCTGGTTATAAAACATACCAAATTTCTATGAAGATTTGTAAATGAATAAACCATTTAGAAAATCTTTCCGACCACGTGCAAATCTTGAAAGTGGTATGTCATCTTGAATTCGTGATAGTATTTCATTGGCTAGTGGAATTCCATCAGAATTATCATGGTTACTTTACAATAAAACATCACTATTGCGGTAATTTTCTGTGAAGGTCGTATTATAGAAAATGGATGTCACCATTGTACTTAACAGAACACTTATGCCAAATAGGCTGAAAAGTTCCGAACAAATGAGCACATTCTCATGGCAAACCATGTAACACTTCAACAGGATGATGTTGTTAGTACTGCCTCTATTGCGCATGTCAACCTGTGACAGATTTGGTGGTAAATACAAACTAAAACGGGATTTCCCTTTTTCTAGTCTTAACAGTCTTCTTTTTTTTTTAATGGGATTTCCCATTCCGTAGTTCGAAAGGGTTAAAGTAACAGTGCCGCAATGCTACATAAGGGTTAGCATTATCTGAACTTGTTGTCTGACGTCAGTACGTATGGCCATATCATCGTGCTTATCTTGTTGTCCATAAACAATTTGTATTGTTAATTGCAGAGCGTAAGAACACTCCAACACCGAACCGTGATGAGGACAAGAAGGAAGAGGAGATCTGGGCGCTGAAAAGTGTCGTCTTCATCGAAGACGTCAAAACGGCACCTGTTGGAAAAGTTCTCAAGGTTTGTGTTTTTAAATCTTCAAATCCGTGAGTTATTTGCCTGGACCCTTTTCCACACTAACCAGTGTTCCATGTCTGTTACGTCAAAAGGCCATGATATATGTTATCATGTCCCTGGGAAATTAAATACAGAAGTGCCCTTGTCCCTTTTTAGAAGTATCAACTTTCTGAAGGCTTAAAGGCATACTGTTACAAATTTAAGGACCTTATTTCTCTAAAAATGGATAATAAATATAAATTACATTAATTGTTGGAAACCAAATCTAGCTATCGCATCACCGTAACTGAACCATGATGGAGTGAAGTTCATGTCATCCCTCTCGGCAATTTTAGTTTTTGAATTATGGACCATTGCCATAATTCAATTATTTTTACAAAATTCATTAATGAATGGAGGATGGTGGTTATGAAGATGGTTGAATAAAGTACATTTAGGGACAAATCAAATTATTCTTGTTCAGATCATACTCTGTTAGACCATAAAATAGGTCAGTGGTCTGTGACAATATGCGTTTAATGGGGTGTAAGACCACTACGACCACTTCTCTCTCACTAACCACTAACAGCTGAGTTACTGCCCACGACAGCATGATTGGACCATTATTTTGATGTAATAATGTCCTAGCTCTGTCTGGCCTGGTTATTGTAAAGGTTTTAAAGTCTAGACTCAAGACTATAATAGAGTCTGAGACACTAGTGTCATGACAACACCATACTAATTGTATGTGATACAAGCACGATCCCTGATATAAATGGAAGTGCAATTTCACCTTCTGCAAGACCCAATGACTGGTACAGTCAAATCTGTCTATTTGGATGTGTCTCGTGCAACAAAAATAATTCAAATAAGTGGCATATTCAATAAACCGAAGTTACAATTTCGACATACTATGTACCACTTGATGATTTATGCAAACACTAATTACGATTCTCGCAATTTGGGCCTCTTGACGGGTGCAATTTTCATCATAACAGGTTAAAAAAACATCCAATGAACACAAGTAACATTGGAGTTTGTATTGTCATAATAACATGGTTCTGTGCAGAACAAACATATTCAAATATCCAAAATATACAATAATCCAATATACAGTTAAGTGGATTTGACTGTATTTGAAAGGCTGCAGTGTGTTGTTGTTTTGCCTTTACGAATTAAAAAAGTAAGAGTTGATAATACATTTCCATTGGTGGCATGGTAACAGCATTAACTTTTTAACAGGGCTCGAAAGTAAGAATTTATCTCCCACAGCAATTTTAACAAGAATTGCCATGGATGAAACAGTCCACCGACGGCAATTTTTAGCCTGCCTATGGCAACGTTTTTGAAAAGTGACATTTGCAGCAAATAAACCTGACTGAAAGGCTATCTCATTATATGTAGACATCTTTTAAATGTGCAAATGTTAAATATTGGTAGATAATGTATGCCAGGTTTAAACATTTTGCCATAGTTACGGAGTTTTGTCAATGGCACAAAACTGCCATCGGTGATGCTCTCTACCTATGGCAGTGTCTGCGCTTAACCTTGATTTTGAGTTGCCATCCGGGCATGTGGTGACAGTATCTTCACTTGCCCTGTTCTATTTTCACTTGCCCAAATAATATTTTCTAAAAAAACCCAACTAAATTTCAACAGACAACAAACACAGGAAAAAATTGGTCGCCAGGCGGGCAACCTTACTGTGGGTTTTCGGTCGCCCGTCATCGTTTTCAGTCGCCAGGGGCGATCGGGTGAACATTAAGTTCGAACCCTGCTATGGCAATTTATATCTCAATGACGGCAATTGCTGTCAGTGCTGCCGTTAAGTTTGAGCCCTGTTTTAACATTAAACTTTTAATGTTAAAACTTTCTCGTTTACATGATTACTTACAAGTCCTACTGTAGGTCAAAGTATGATTGGTGAGACGTTTAGTTCCGCAGAATTATTGTTTTAATAGTTGGTTTTTATGTTGTTGTTTTTTTTTTTTACTTAGGTTGATGGAGCGTATGCTGCAGTGCGATTCCAGTCTAAAGATTTGGCTGACTCATCTTGCTCTGGCGTGAACGAAGACACAACTAACGTGTTGCAGGAATGTCGGCTCCTCCGCAAAGACGAACTACAGGTGTGAACTGATTTCATTTTTTGTTTAACATCTTGAAATAAACGTATGGTTGTTTTTGGCTAAGACAAACTGTATTTGGCATACACCTATATACAGTGAAAGCTGTCAAAGACGGATCCTATCTAAAATGGAATTCTCTCAAAATCTAAAATTTTCAAAACCCCCGTTTAAATATTGGTACAAAACAGAACCTCTCTAAACTGGATACCTCTTAAAACTGGGTATTTTACATGGTTCCGAGCATGTCTGGTTTAGAGGGGTTTCACTGTACATTAAAAAATAAGAAGGAAAACAATGCAATATATTTGGCGGAAGTTACATTTTATAAGGATACATTAATGATTAATTTTATGTTGCATTCAAAAACCAGTTAAACTCCCCAACCCCACCCCCCCCACACCCCC
>JAECMU010347282.1:0-11058 GCA_016106625.1 Dracogyra subfuscus
CGTCGTCGTCAGGGGTGGAGAGGCACTTCCCTCCCCAGGACGAAAATGTAAAAAAAAAAAAAACCTACTCTATTTAATAAAGGTAACAATATAGCTTGTGTCCAACACCCACCCCCCAAGGTTGCATCCCCTCTCCAGATATCGTAAGACAATTATTGGTTTTAAGGGTTTGTAACGTTTTGTATTGAAATACTTACTTGTCTGAACTTTATTGTTAATGAAAATGTTCACGAACTGTGAAGAAACATCTCACAAATGAATAACCAGCAAACGACAACAAATCGGATGTCGATTGCACGAACCGTGCACGAGAAAACAAAGCGAACCAAAATTATCCCCTCTAAAAATAGATTAGACCTAAGCTGTTAAACGTTTTTTTCTCAGGGGCACGAGGCTTTTTAAGAAATACAAAAAATGTATTTTGTGGTATTACAAAGACAAGGATTACTAGGATTACCAAAAAACACTTCAGGTGAATGGAAATGTATATTCTAAATAATAAACGGTAAGGAAAGTGCAATTTCATTTGTGAAAAAATGGGTTTATTAGCGAAAAACAATGGCGTAATGGTTAACAACTAGCCGTTACTAGGGACTGTCCCTTTAAGAATGACAGGTCACTGTCAACAGATTGCAAACATTTACTCATGGTCTTCAACACATTATGACTTCGTGTTACTTTGTCAATGCATTAATGTGCTTTCCTCATGTCTTGTTATAGGAATAAAATGTTTGTTTAATGACTCCTCAGCACATTTTAAAACTATGTTGTTTGGAAGGAAAGGAAATGTTTTATTTAATGAGGCACTTGACACATTTTGTTTACAGTTATAAGGTGTCGGACATACATGTGTATGGTTAAGGACCACAGTGATATTAAGAAAGGAAACCCGATGTCTTTACATCATGGGCTACTCTTTTGGATTAGCATCAAGGGATCTTTTATATGTACCATCCCACTGATAGGATAGTACATGCCACAGTCTTTGTTACACCAGTTGTGGAGCACTGACTGGAATGAGACTATGTTGTTTGGTGTGTGAAGTTTAGTTGTTAGTCCCCAACCAGAGGGGACTGTTGGTTTTGTCTCCAACATTCTGTCTGTCTGTATAACGAATATATTTTTGTGCTGGGATGTCGTTAAACATTCAATCTGTCCATCTGTCTGTCCCACAGATAGTTTTCCGGATTGTTGTTTTTCACAATGCCTTGAGATATTAAGCTGAAATTTTGTGTATTGGTTTACCACGCACTGTTACAAATCAAGTATGACTTTCATGGTAATTAACTGACCAATTTGTTCACAAAGCTCATTAACTTAGGAGATAAGAAAATGTTCAGTACTCTTAGAATGCTTGTTTACACTTTGAAAGAGAGAGGAAACCCATTTCTGGCAAAAAGTGACAAGAGATCTTTTATGTGGACCCGTCAGTGCGCCCATTGAGCCATTTCTCATTCCATCCAGTGCACCACGACTGGTATATCAAAGGCTGTGATATATATGCTATCCTAATGAAAAAATATAGCGGGTTTCCTCTGCGACTATATGTCAAAATTATCAAATGTTTGACATCCAATAGCTGATGAGTAAATGAAATCAGTGTGCTCAAGTTGTGTCATTAAAACAAAGCAAAGAACCTTTTTAACATTAATGGAGTTTTCTTTGATTGCATTAATGATGTTTTCTGTTTTTTCTGTTCCAGGCTGTGTTTCGAGGAGGTGAAGGTGCATTGCAGGTTCTCCCACCTTTGATTGATGTGATACCCGAGGCTCGGCTCAACCTGGTTATATATTACTTAAAACAAGGTATGAGTATTATTAATTGGGTGGGATTTTAGTTGGTAGAAAACTCTCTTACGGTGCTTGGCTTTGTTCTGTGAATGCATTTTGTAAAATATCCCAACTAGTATATCATAGGTGCTGTCCTGATTACAGTGTCTGTGCATTAACGTTTTTCTGAATTGCCATCCGGGCAAGTGAAAGTGCTGTCACCACTAATATTTTGACTTGTCCGAATAATATTTTCTGAAAAAAAAAAACCAAAACAATATTCCAACAGATTATAAAAGAAAACAACCTTACTGTGGGTTTTAGTCGCCTGTCGTCTTTTTCAGTCGCAGGGGTGATAGGGCGACCGTTAAGTTCGAAGCCCGACATTATTAAACAAACATTCGTTTCTACTAACGAAAACATATTTCGGGTTTCCTCGTAGTTACCAAATGCTTGACATCAGATTGCCAGTGATTAATTAATCAATGTACTCTAGTGGTGTTGTTAAACAAAACAATTTGTAATGTGGCAGAGGGTTTAGGATTATGTGTGGGCCACATACATGTATGATCACTTACATGTACAAGGGAGGCAGTATTTTTTAATGTCCAAAATCAGTGTTTTTTACTCTGTCGTCAAGTCTGAAACATTGCTTGGTTATCACTGCAGGTTTTTTTCTGTGGCAAACATTTGTAAATTAGATAGTGATAACATTGTGACTTCTATTTGTCAGAGGTACATGTAGCTCTGGGTGAAGATTGCATCAAATGATCTATTAAACTTAAAATATTGCAACAAAATGTTAGTTGTTAATTGAAATTATTTTACAAAAATTAAATAATTTGCTCATTGATTTCAAAGTTAGCTATTTATTGTCAGGTGCCAGAGTTACATACATGTACATGTATACATGTAGCCTTGTTTGTGTTCATTGTATGTAGTTGTTTCTGTGTTGAGCAAAGTCATTGATTATTTCTATGGCTAGCACTTTGAGCTCTGGTACTGGTCTGTAGTACTGGGGATTTGTAATCTTGACGGGTTTATTTTCTGTTTTAAATCAGACGATGTATCTGAGGCGTACAACTTGATTAAAGACCTGGAGCCTACGACTCCACAAGAATACATTCTGAAGGGAGTTGTCAATGCTTCTATTGGACAGGAACAGGGTTCTGTAAGTTGAAAGTAGCATTGTCACAGTTGAGATCATAACAGATGGCTGTTTCAGCTTCATTCATTTACAGTTTGACCTGCGAACAGTCTGGGATCGATCCCCATTGGGGTATTTCTTGTTCCAGCCAGTGCACCACATCTGGTATACCAAAGGCCATGCTTTAATTGTGCTATCCTGTCTCTGGGATGTACATATAATCCCATGTAATATGTAGTGGGTTTCATCTTAAGACTACATTATATGTAAAAATTACCAAATGTTTGACATCCAGTAGCTGAAGATTAATAAATTAAGGTGTTAAATTTAAGTTAAATTTGTAAAATAAATCCTGTCTATGTGCCATACAATGTACATAGTTTACTACATTTGAAATTGAAAGAAAATGTTAATATCTAATTAATTTACAGGTTGAATTTAGTGCATGGTGCTTTTGTAGAACTGTAACTGACATCTAATTTTTAGCAAAATGCAACTTGAATTATTATATAATAATGCTTTTCAATTCATTTTAAATGTAAGGAAGATTTGAATTTGTTGTCTTAGGCTGTTGGTACCAGTTTCTTCAACATATAAATTCTAATTATTAGTGTTCATTGTTTTTTAAAACTATTTCTTGGTTTCAGAGAGAACACTTGAAAATTGCCCAGCAGTACTTCCAGCTGGTGGGTGGATCAGCTAGTGAATGTGGTATGTTTAAATTTTGTAAATATCAGGCATTGAAATAAGCCTAGTGTATGATAACCCACGTAGAGGTCACCACAAAATACAGGCCTGGTAACCTGTAGACAGGTTATGACACATTATTACCCATATGGGCAGAAAGAAGTGGGGAGAGAAAAATGATCTTTCCTTTGGGGAAAGAAAACAAATTCTTCCCTTATATAAATTTTGACATTATAATTGGTGCTTCTGAACAGTTTCTATGATCATTGTAATGCATACAGTGGCTAATTAAGTGTAAGAATAGTTTCTGTGGTGACAGTCATGTCAACAATTAACTGACATCATTAGCAATACGTATGTTATAGCTATGACACATCATTGTCCAGGGTTCTTACATGTCCTGGAAATCCTGGAAAAAGCAGTAAATTTGATTGTGTCCAGGAAATTTAGGCCAAAAATTTGGTGGTGTATTTTTCCTCAACTTTACTTTTGTTGTTCTCATGACCTGTCTACATTTAGACAACAATTTCTTCTAAAAATATTCATTGATTGAACATTTCATGTCCTGGAAAAATAAGAAAACGTCCTGGAAAAGGCCTTGGAAATGTCCTTGAATTTCATGTTTTTACAAGTGTAAGAACCCTGTTGTCTCTTGTTCTCAACTTGTTTTCAGTATTGTTACTGTACAGTATCATTTCAAAATCTTACATGGAATGATAATGAGTAATAAATAAAATGCCCAATACTTGGCAAGACCATTTATCTTGCACTCGTTAATTGATGTTGTCCTTCTCAAGCCTTTGTCAAGGGAAGTACAACATCATCTCACTTGTACAAGAAAAACCGTATTGCTTCGTAGCTCACTGAGCATTCTCAAATTCCACATTATGAGAGCAGTTTATTGTATAATATTATATTACTGGACAATGTTATAATGTTTGTTTTTCTTACAGATACGATTCCTGGTCGACAGTGTATGTCATCTTGTTTCTTTTTGCTGAAACAGTTTGAAGATGTGCTCATCTATCTCAATTCCATTAAGGTCAGTGCTCAAATCCATGCCTGTTACCAAAAAAACTATTAACAAAACACCCTATTGATTTGCACAATATAAACCATACTGATACGGCCATGTGACCTTTTAAAGTTTAATATTTTGTATACTCAGGTCTAGCTCTGGGTGAGCAGAAAGGTTTCACATATTGTTTATTCAGTAAAAAGAAATCCAGAAATTTAAGTTATTTTTTAACAAAATATCAATTATTACATGTACATGAAAATAGTTCGCCAATTTAAAATGATATTTGCTATTTCTTTTTAAAATTTGCAGTTGTCAAATTTGACAAGTACATGTGATAGCCTTGATAGAATCGATCTGTCGTACAGGAGAATTATCTAGCTCAGTTAGGAGAGCTCTCAAGTCACTGGATCAAATCCCATCAATGGATTCATTCTTTGATTGGGTTTTTACCCATCCCAGCCAGTGCCACACGACTAGTACCAGGGCACAATATTTCACGCGAACCGCCATTCTCTTCACGTGTCGCTTAAGCAAAATTAAGTTTATGCATACCTCAAATTGGTTACGTTATGACCTGTAAACGTTCATAAATTAAAACTTGCATGATTACAGGAAGTTTATTCATGCAGACATCCTACTAGTATTGGCCTCAGATTAGTTATCTTCCCATTTGGTTGTCCGTGCAAGTAGTCTGCTGTTTGACTGATTATTTCATGGCAGACAGCTATGAAGTGGCAACTATTTGACTGAAGTGACAGGGGAGAGCATGTAGTTTGTAAACATGTGTAACTTGTTGACATTAAAGACTTGTTTGTGGTAATTCCGTCCCGTGTAAAAGTAGTGCTTTTTTGTGTAAAATGGATGTACTCCAGCCAAGTTTAGTGGGTGTGTTTGTTTAAACCAATATCCTGGGAGAAACAGCTGGACAACACGGTTTGTACTTTTCAGGGTATTTGTCAGGCAGGCAAAGGTACATGCAAAAATCAACAGGCCTGCTGATATTAATATTATAGCCACTAAAGATATTTAGAAACATACAGCAAAATTAATTATGGTCTGTGACCTGATATTCCGATAATTGTTTTAGGCTGAATTTTTTATACTTGATGCACAGCAAACAATGTTATATTGCAACAGTTGTAACTTGCGACCAGTCTAAACTAAAAGTTCAGTATAGAGTCGAGCCAAAGGTTTTAAGAAATGTGCTCGGACCTTTAGGGATGGCTAATTTATCTACTGGAATATATGTAGACATAATATTGGATTGTTTTACATAAATTGAAAACAATAACATAAACAGGAATCCAAAAGTGTCACAAAAATTGAAAACTACTAACATCGCATAATGAGCTTTAAAAAAACCCACACATTTGGAACGTCACTGTAGTATAGAAGTACCATCGATACAGTCAAAGTAGAATAACCACCACAAAATGAAAAAAAGGAATCCCTCCAAATGATTATGCATTTATTTCAAAGGCGTAGTGCCCATTACGCACAGGACACATGTCTAATTCATAGACAGGTTGCAGCGATCATTATGCAAGCTAACTCTGCTAAGCTCCTCCATAGCTGTAACAGAGTTAACTCATAGACTGGTTATCGTGATCATCATGCAAGCTAACTGAGAAAAAAAGTTGACTTATGTTCTTTGCATTTTTCTTTTTCTTCTCCATTTTTCTTGTTAATGGTCATCACTCTGTTTAAAAAGTAATAATTGTTTTTTTCTTTTTATCAGAGTTACTTCTACAATGATGACCTGTTTAACTTCAACTATATGCAGGCTAAAGCAGCGGTGGGGAACTACAAGGAGGCTGAAGAGGTATGTTTGTCTTCTTCTTATATGTGGTAATATAGATATCAGGTGCAATACGTTTTGTACTACACAACCTCTTGGGGAAGAGGTACGTTTGTTTTGTTACATGTGGTAATGTTAAAAATAGACTGGTTATATAGGTTGGCACCTTGAATTGGCATATTAACATTTTATAAAATAAATAGACAACAAATTGACATTTAGACAACATGCTAACAATATAATTATAATAGGTTAATAATTTATTATTATGTTTTTTAATGGTAACAAAAAGAACAGCTGAAAAGAATAAAAGTTACTATTACACCCCAAATAAATCTGATTGTCTTCGAGATATAGTCCAGTGGTAAAGTACTCACCTGAAGCATTGTCGGTCTAATATTGATCACCTTTGGTGGGCCCATTGGGCTATATCTTGTTTCAGCTGTTGCACAACAACTGCTATATCAAAGGCTATGGCATGTGTTATCTTGTATATGTAGGATGGTGCATCAGTTGCTACTGTTGGACACAATGTAGCACGTTTCCTGTATAAAACTATCAAAATTATTAAATGTTTGTCATCCATCAGCCGATGATTGATAAATCAATGTGCTCTAGTAGTGTTGTTAAACAAAACAAATTTCTAACTTTTTAATATATATATATATACATTTGTATTTGTTAAATAAAGATTATTATGAAAAATCTCATGTTATTGGTTATATATATATAATATATATATTATATACATGTATATTAGAAATAAAAATTCTACGTCGTTGGAGAAAATTTGAGCTATAAACTTGTCATGTTTGTAATGTAACACTGTATGCAAAACATGATATAGACGTTTGATCGCTATTTTCCTTTATTCGTTAATTTGCATATGATGTGAAAATGCTGCCACGTTCCCCAGTAAAATACATGCACGTACAGCAATGTTCCTATATGCCATCCAGGTCCCACATGGGAAAAACACTGAGTAAAGAAGTGATAGAAAAGTAGTAAAAAATTGACAGAGAACAACATTTTGTTTAGGAATATGATATGCCAGTGGTAAAAATTAATAGTAAAAAATTACTAGCAAGAATGACATCTTTCTCCATTCTCTTGAATTGATCAGAAACATGGTGCTATATCTTCCACTGCTACGATATTCTCTTTGTAAAGTTCACTCTACTAAAAAGACCGCAATGAGATCATTTGCAAGTAAATAGTGCATGCAGTACTTTTACAGCATTCAATATACTGCATTCTGCTTACCATGTTCAGGAGGCAGGATTTAGCTCAGTCGGTTGAGTGTTCACTTGGGGTGCTTGTATTGCAGGATTGAACCACCTGGGTGGATCCGTTCAACTGATTAGGTTTCTTTTTCTTTTTCCAAACAGTGCACCACAACTTAATTGTCAAAGGCTGTATATTATGTTCTTCCTATCTGTTGTGAAGTGGAATGAAAAGATCCCTTGCTACATGTACATTAAGAAAAATGTTGCAGGTTTCCTCTGATGACTTTGTGTCAGTATTACCAAATGTGTGACATCCAATAGCCGATGATTAACTAATCAGTGTGCTCTGGTGGTGTCGTTAAAGAAAACAGCCTTAAATTAACCATGTTCAGCTAAAAGCAGCTTCATGTGCAATCTTTAGTAAGTTTATAAAATATCTTATAAGACTGGGTCTTTAATTATATTAGATAAAATCCTCTTTATTTCCTTATTACCGTATCTTATTTTCTTCATCCACCAAAAAACAGAATGTGTCTTTTTAAATACATGTATTTGTTAAATTATAATAGGTTTGTTTATGCTCCTGTATTGCACATCCTTTTTCTGTAATTATGTTAGAATGTATATGTACATGTTTTAACATACAGGTGTACATGTAAGATATAATTCTAAGAATTTGGTTTCAGTTTTAAAATATATCTATTGTATATGAAATATACCTGTAATCAGTTAACATCTCTATTGTATATGAAACATACCTGTAATCAGTTAACATATCTATTTTATATGAAACATATCTGTAATCAGTTAACATATCTATTTTATATCAAATATACCTGTAATCAGTTAACATACAATGCATCTATTTTATATGAAACATACCTGGTCTGGTGCTTATAAAACCTTTAGAGTCTAGACTCGAGACTCTAATAGAGTATGAGACGATAACGTCATGGCAACGCCATACAAATTGTATGTGTGTGACATCATTAGAGATTGAGTCTGGACTCTATAAAAACAATTATAACCAAGGGCCCTGTAATCAGTTAACATACATTGTATCTACGTACTGTAGTGTGCTTCCGGTAGCATGTGGCCTTCAATTTTAGGATCACTATTCGTTTTCTGCAGATAGCGATACATGTTGCAACAACAAATTTCCAAGCTCATTTGATAAACATTTTGTATTTATTTCATGTATATCAGTACTCTCGTTTCTGAAATGAACCTCAAAATCATGCAAAAATAACATGTTTATTGAACACGCTAACATACACTGCGACTAATTTGTTTTGGAATATTTTATTGACAATAAAATTCACAAAAGATTCACTCAACAGGCAAGGCCTATACACGAGCTCTCCTTGATGGCGACTAAACGTTAATTGTTTTACGTAACTTCAATCGATGGTGACTAATTGTTTATTGTTTTACCTACCAAAGGGTGTTACCAGGTAACACATGAAGCTGTGAGTTGTGATTCTAATACAGGTGAGGTGGGTAGGGCCTAATCCCCTCTATAGACTCCATACGAGGCACAATTGCTTGATGTAGGATAACTGAAAATTGATCTACAGACAGTAACTTTATAACAATTACAGTGAGCGATCTTTATCCACTTTGTTTTTGAGCTGTCAACAGTCGTTCGCAAAATTTTCACTTCACGAACATGTGCTAAGGTATACATTCGCGAAAGAAATACCTCACAATATTAATACGGTTTACAGTATTTTATATGAAACATATCTGTAATCAAATATTTATTGTAAAACTTGTAGGTGGCATTACTGGTACAGAGTGACAAGATCAAGTCAGACTACACATACCTCAGCTGGCTGGCACGTTGTTGTAAGTACACAACATTTTAAAAGGAATTTTAAAATTTTTGGAGGGGTTTGCAGATGGGTTTATTCTGGGATGATTTTTTTGCCCACAGTGGCAAGCTGTGGGTCAGGCATGACTGAAATATTGTAGTGCCACACTAATATGCCTTTGTTTTGAGTTCAAAGTCCACCAATGTTAAGTTTTTACATGCACATGTATGTCAATTTTTCTCAAGCTGTAAGTGGGACACTTCTTTAATACATGTTAATGACTAATATTTGAAGATTTTTCTACATGCAAGAAGCTCACAAAAATTCATTTAGTAATAGCATCTAATAGCATCTATAATGTAATTAAACTGAGTAAAGGACTTTTTGAATATTTCAGACATCATGAACAGAAAGTCGCGGTTAGCGTGGGAACTGTACCTGAAGATGGAAACCTCGGCCGAGTCATTCAGCCTACTCCAGCTTATTGCCAATGATTGCTACAAGGTATGCGGTAATTGAGTGTTTAAGAAAGTATTTTTGTGGTTTGCAGATCAAGGCCAATTTCCATTAAGTGATCTTAGCAATAAGATCACCTTAAAGATGCTATGTCAAAGTTGCAATAATGGTTGTTTCCACTAAAACTATTTATAAATTTTTGCTTTGAAACATAAAGTTTAATCTTTCAACTATGTGCCTATAAATATTACAATGAAATAATTATATTTACTAGTATACTAAAACGCAAAGGAAACGCAGGTTCTCATTAAATTGGATATAAAATATTAAAAAAATGAAATGAAATGAAGATTTCAACATTTATTTTGGAGCTACACCAATTCGGCACAATTTTTATTGAATTCCTTTTTGGCTATTGTTTCATTTCATAAAGTAGGGTGGGGGTCCATGTTAAAAATGTCAAAGAGACGACCTGTAGCATTGTCAAAGTCAGTATCGCGTGTGACCACCATGGGCATTCAAACAGGCAGTGCATCGTCTCCTCATTGAGTTGACAAGCCGTTGAAAGAATGCCTGAGGGAGTGAGTTCCATTCATGGACCAATGCTGCCTCCAGCGCCTGGAGATTCTGAGGTTGTCCTCGAGCCTGAAGGCGACGTCCGATTTCATCCCAGACGTGTTCGATAGGCACCATGTCCGGTGATAAGGCTGGCCACGGGAACGTTGGGATGTTATGCTGAGCCAGCAATGCCGGTGTTACCCTGGCAGTGTGCGGCCTGGCATTGTCTTGCTGCAGCAAGCACACACGTGAGTGAGCGGCAAAGAAGGGAACGACGTGATTGTTGATGACGTCATTTTGGTACACGGCGGCATTAACGCGTTGTCTGAACACGTGAAGTTGTGTTCTGTGATTGATTGAGAACCCACCCCACACCATCACACTACCCCCGCCCCATCGGTCGGCCTGCAGAACGCAGCAGTCGAAGTATCGTTCATGTCGACATCGTCATACTCAGATTCGGCCATCAGCGTTGGAAAGATTGTAACGGCTCTCATCAATAAACAAAACTTGTTGCCACTGTTGTTGCGCCCACTGTTGACGTTGTTGGCGGTGCCGAGGGGTCAATATTGGTCCCACATA
>JAECMU010347974.1:0-10250 GCA_016106625.1 Dracogyra subfuscus
TCCAGCGTTCAGAAAAGAAATAACGTTAAGCACTAGTTTATCTTTATGTAAGGACATGCAAAATGACGTCATTCGAGTTTGACATCATTCTCATTAAAACAGACACCGCGTCACATATTCTTACGTCATTTGAACTTCGGGTAATGGCTGACTGGAATTAAATTGCGTATACAGTTTACAAATACACGTTAGCTTGAGATTATGTGATAAAGAAATTATGTATGTGTCCTAAAACATTATAGACTTGATCTGTGAATATAGTATCACCCAGAAGGCCAAAAAGAGCAATAATACAGCCACTACAACATACTGTGCAGTAACAACGTATTACATATTTAATATTGCCGTCTAGCGTTGGGATAACGACGATACGCATACATTTTCAATGCAGTGTATCAAACACTGGAACACATGCAGCTGGTATATATTACAGCATGTAATGTCACGAGTGTCAACTACATTTGCATTTCCTTTTGAAGTGAGGTTACCTATGATGACTGGTTCATATTGTTAAAATAATGCGACCCAGATGATGGAGAATCTTGTGGAAGTGGAGTTGCTAATCGTTGGGACGCATTCTGTAGACAAAATGTGAGGGTGGGTTGTAAGAGATGCGTATCATTCTGGTACCAAATATGACCTAGTGGTAGCGATGATGCAGTGCAATCCGCCGCGAAAGAGAATCGGATACGAATCAAGGATATACTATTTGGAGGGAGGGGGACCAAAGAGAAAACGCCACATGGACAATCTCGTAAAAATGGCACTTGAATATATTTAGAGAGATGGTCCCCTGGTTCCCCCTGGACCCGCCTCTCATAGTGACTGAAGCCTTTTGTCAAACCTCGTCTTCATTAAATATCTAGAATTACATAAGCGTTTAGTATTATACGTTCTGAAAAATTCCTCGACCTAACAAAATCAAACGTAAATAATGGCAAAATATTCTACATTCCACAAAATGAAATAAATTTGCTAAACAAAACACGTTATACATGCACATTTCATTCCAAGAGTCAATCGAATCCAATACACAATTCTTGTAGACTGTTCGACACTAAAAAATTATGTTCATAAAACTACCATATTTCATAATCAGGTTATGAATATTTATAAGTTCTCTTACTAATATTGTGTGTGAGCATTGTTTGAGAGGGAGATTAAATAATTAAATACGATGTCTTTTTGAAAAGGTTTTGCAATTTGAAAAATATAGTTTTTTAATGATTTTTTAAAGATTGTTTTGCTACTTAGTCCTATATAATGACGCTATTAGTAATTTAATTTATCATTATAATTCTGTCCTTATAAATATTTGTATACTCGTTTATGTGCATTCCTTCACCATATTGTTATAATATATATAGATTCCTTAACAGTCTTGTTATTAAATATACATTCCTTCTCCGTTAATAATATATTGATTATTATGTACTAACCTAATATGGTGCTCAGTGGCTGATCCAGAAAATCTATTTAGGGAGGGAGGGCAATGACATGAGGCGGAATGCCAGTCAAACTTTTGGGGGAGGTGTGGAGGGGATCGTAAAAAAACTTAAAAGTAATATATCATAAAATAATAACTGTCGCAAAATTTAGGGGGGCGGGGCCCTACCCTCACCCTGCCCTGCCCCTAGATCCGCCCTGGTGTTGCTATTTTCTGAGTTTAATAACAACTAGTTCAAAATCAAGCATTGAACTAAACGTGAGATGATTTAAAAGCAAAGTGAACTTAACATCGGAGCGTGCGCTACAACAGCTTGCTCTGAATGTGTCTGACATAACATCGGATACTTGTTTGTTATTTCTCATATTCACACAACTGACAAATTCCTATAGAGTCAGAAATATTCAAACAGTCCATAGCCATATTTATTATGCTATGTTCATATTTTTAAAATAAGATTTATAATTTATATTAGTTGTCTTGTTATTTTATTAAATAAAGAAGTTTATTTTCAAATGGCATAGAACCAGCAATCAACTACTAGTACTTGTGCAATATAAGTAAACTATATACAAGTTAAAACTAGAAAAATATAATTTTAGGTTTTGAAGATTTATTGGATTTATTTTCTCGTAATTCTTATTTTTATTATTAAAGAGAAAGGACTACAATACCAACTTTGCAAATTTATAACATTTAAACATAATAAAAATTAGTCTTCACAGTTTCAATACCTTTCATAAAAGATGTTTAAAATCACTTTTAATTAAATTAATATGTCTTAGCCAGTTCGAAGTCGCATGTAGTTCTTTTCTTGTTTTAATCACGAAAGTGACTCAACATCTGCCGTGTAAAAAAACAAATCCTGTTTCGAAATAACACATTTTCTTAAATTTTGCCGTCCTCTTTGGAAGAAAGAGCAAGCAATGGTTAAGCTTTGTACAACAAATGAGCGCTGTCTTTGTTGAACTTCGTTAAACTGATGCTTTGGGAAATAATTTACAGAGGAGAGCGAGCAAACTAACGAACATGCCTCTCCGTGGGACTCCTGGCCTTTGCGGGGCTGTAAAACACGGGCGAGGGGGTAAAACGCGGACCGCGAGGTGTGACGGGCCGCGCGCGAGCAATTTCTCGCGCCGCTCTCATTGACAGAAAGGACATTCTCACATTCATCTTGTCGAACAGTTCGAGTTGACTGTATTGCCGCTTCGTGACATCAGATGTTTGGCACCTTTTTGTTAAGACGCGATCACGATCTTGCGATGAGCTCCAAACATCAGACTCTAGTCCATGTGAATGGACAGAAAAACTTCCAAGACAATGGGTCGAGGTTTAATAACAACACCTGGAAATGTTTCCAGTGGCGAAAGGTGACAATTCGATACACCGAAGTCTGACGATGTTCGTATTAAGAGAAGAAGTGAAAAAATCCGGCTATTTGAAAATGTCTGTTTCCTACGTAGTTGGACATCTCGAATTTCTTGACACGAAAATTAGGTATTCGACCATTAGCGAGCGCATTTGGAGCTTCCGGATCGGTTTCGCGGGTTTGTGTGTGAATGAATCGCACCGCAACAAACGTAAATATTTAATCCTTAATGGGGGGTTATTAGATTTAATTTGTCACCGCTTCACATTATTGTCTTGTTGGAAGTTCTGTTTAAAACAAACGTGGCGCGTTGATACGTGGCCGTTATCCGAAATCGATACGTCTAATGAATGTCAATTTGCTCGTTGAGCTTTTTGGAGAACAAGCCACAAAAACAAGACGAGAGAGAGAGAGACATTATCGAAATGTGATGTACATTGCCCGCCACACCTGTTCAGGTGTTTCCAGGTGAGAATGTGCCCGGGAAGCCACGCGAATCGCGCGAAAACAAGCAAACCTTTGATCCCCGTCTGACTTTATCGGTTCTTGTGTCACGAAACAAAGGGAAAGTGAGTGTTCATTGATTAGCAAAAAGATTATTGGCGTTTGATAGAAACACGTACTAATCTCGCATCGATCTTCACCGACAAAACAAATATTCAAACAATTGCCTTTTTTTCTTTCTCTTTTTTTTCTGCCATTCAGATATTGAAAAGCAAGCAAAGGAAACACCGGCGTTGTTCCTTTGAATTCTCCGTCTGAATCGTTACCTGTAATATATATTTTATATATTAATGCCCAAGTGAATATAAATAACTTAGGCATATTGCATGATTTGACAGATTACAAAGGGTGGCTTATTAAATAACACATGTATTCGTGAATAGTATAACCCTGTAACAATGCATTAAATAAGTGTTATGTAAAACCGTAAATGATTTGTCATTCGTGAAGAGTATAACTCTGTAACAAAGCATCGAGTAAGTGTTATGTAAAAACCAGGAAATAATTTGTTAATTAAAGGTTCTTCCCTGAATATGTTTTGCATTTGGTTATTTATTTTTAAATTTATAAATTGTTGAATTAAAATTAAAGTAACTGGAATATTACTTTTGAACTACAAAACATTTATATAATTTCAATTATTTGTTTATACTGCGGTTCATTTTTAAAGCAATTTCGAACAGACTTCTTGTCAATTAAAGTATCATCTTGTCGTTGTAAATACACATTTTGCATGATGGCCAAGATTAAAATAATAAAAGTTATAAACAAAATTAAAATATTACTGTATCTGTAAATATACTAGATTTTGTATGTAAATGGCCATCATTAAAATGCTAACATTATTGTTAGTTTGTTGATGATTATTATATTTATCCTCTCAGTAATTTGTTACACGGATGTTAATTGTTATTTTACAGTCATGCATCTAATATTTATAAGGGATAAATAAATGTCACTTGCCATCCATACACAATATTAACTTAATTATAGATATCGTTCGATATTATGTAGTTAAATATAATACGCGACATCACACTTCACAAACAAAAACACAGTGGTTTTGTCAAAAACGCAAAATATTCATGTTAACATGACATTGTTATACATAATAAGCAATATTTATTTCAACTATTTTATTTATTATTTAGATTTATTTCAGAAACTGCGTTTTCGTACATTATTGGGAAAAAAGACTTCACAGCTGCAACTTGCAATATATAAAACAATAACACGAGACGAAAATCACAGACTAAAATGTTGTTTCTCTTCTTCTTCTTTTTTGTATGTAGATTATTTACGGTAGTGTATAGAATAATATTATAATCCTATATGTACCTGTACACGATTTTAACTTTGATAGAGTTTATTACCTGATGTATCCAGGAGAGATGTTATAACATGAAACGTTTGTGGTGTTGTCGTGTCGTGAGATATAATAGCCAGACTTTTTAGTGGAACTTAATCAGCAAGACTTCGTTGTACTGATCCGCCTGTCGCGTATTTTGTATGTGAGAAAATTCTGAAGTTTAAAATCAAATTTGAGCAAAGCATCACACGTACAATAAACAATTTTATTTCATTTTATTTTTCATTTAAATATTTAAACAAGATTAGATTATAATTCCTTTAAAAAAAAATTTGTTTAAAAAAAACATTTGACATTAACGTTATAAATCCACATTACTTATGTGAATAAATTGTGAATTTTAAAATCAAATTTGAACAAAGTATCATACGTACAATATTACCAAAACAACATTTGATTTAGATATTTAACAAAGACGAGATTATATATTTTTTAAAGTTTGTTTAACAAATCGTTTTTCAGTAAAGTTATTAATCCACAAAAGGTACATAATTCGATTACTTAAGTTAGAAATGCGTTTTACTAACATATACTGTTTTTATAGCTATTTCACTTCAAGTCATATAAATGTCTTTGTCGAGACCTCAAAATATTGCGTTAATGCATACTAAATAATACAAATTTAGTATTTTTATCTGGAGGTCATTACATTTTATAGAGAATTTTCCGGACGAACCCCCACCCCCACCCCCACCTCCAAAGAACCCCTGGCGCATATGGGTTACTGGAATTTGTTTTTCAGCATACGAACATAAGTATTATTTAAGTATTAATAAATAATATGTAACTGACATACAACACAAATTATATATATTTTTTAAAATCATTTCTTAGGTTCTCACAGTCACCAAATGGTTGTTGACAATCTTCTTTCAAACAAGCACGCCAACAAACAAATAAATAACTAAACATACACAATTATTCGCGTCACATACTCCCCGACGTACTATGTGTGACGTCTATGCATATATAAATATTGTTATTCTGCAATAGAATGGACTTAGTTTTCTATAGCCGTTTAAATCATGTGGCATACACAACCCTTTTGATAGGCAATACAAAATGTTATTACGTATGCTGATATAATGTCAATGACATAGGTATCATGACACGACCTTTAAAAACGATCGCTCCAACCAATCGATAACGTCATGAGGCTTCCTATTTGGTTGTGTATGCTTGTATTGTTCATAAGTCATTTATTCCTGTGTACGTATTTTCGTGCTTATGTCCAATTAAAAATCAAGCATACTGTCCTTGGCACACACCTCAAATGTCGGGGTTGTTTTGTTTGGGGGAATAGGTGAGAGAGAAAATTTAAAGTTTGTTTTGTTTAACGACACCAATGGAGCACATTGATTTATTAAGCATTGACTGTTGAATTTTAGATACTTGATAGTTTTGACATGAAAGGAACCGCGCTACATTCCTCTATTAGTAGTAAGAGATTTTGTACAGTATATGCACTGGTTCAAACATGATAACACATACCACATTGGTGGATGAAAACCCTGTACATGTCAACTTTATACTTAGTTCATGTGGATATGCCATTTCAGCTCATCTCCTTATCTACCCAGACAGCCGGAGCTGCTTTTGGTTGTAGGATCGAATCCTATCAATAGACCCAATCCCCCCCCCCACCACCACCACCACCACCAACCAGTGCCACTCGACAGTGGTGTGTCCTATTTATACACATAAAACAATTCCTATTAGTAATATCCGACGCCATATAACCGTAAATAAAAATGTGTTGAGCTCGTCATTAAATAAACCATTTCCTTCTTTCCTCCATTTAGTAATGAAACAAATGTAGCTGATTTCGTCTAAGACTAACATGTCAGATTTACAAACTATTTGACATTCGAATCAATAGCCAATCAATGTTCTCTAGTGGTGTTGTTAAACAAAGAAAAAATACACCAAGAAAGCAACACCAACTTAACCACTGCACCATTACGGCCAGGTGGCGGATACTTCGTCTGATATCCCTAACTACCCAGACACGTGATACTGTATCTCGTTGGCCCTAAGACTCTTGTCTTCTTGTATGCATGTAGGAAACCTCTTGAACTGTCGCCTGCTATTCTTTCGAGCAGGGCGTGTAATAAACACAACCCTTCACAAAGACCGAGCCACAAAAAGCTTTGACCTATGTCGTAATGGACTGCAGATTTCAAAGGTCACGTAGATACGTCGTTCTCGTGTGTTTTGGCCCAAATGCCAAATACGTAATAATAGCACGGCAGTTTTTGCGCAAAGTAATCCTTTTGGAGCAACATATTTAAAAGGGCGAAGATAAGGTCTTGAAGGTGGGGAGTCATGCGACACGGACGCCTGTTTGGCATTCCTCAAACGCTTGCCAGGTCCGACCGCAGTTCCCCATTCCAGCCGAACTTTTGGCAAGCGCGGGAAGTTGTGTCGTCTACTGTTGATGCTAAAAACAAAACGTCGACCATTAAAGCTGCTATCTCGAATATATTATATATTTATACATCTTAATATTGAATCAATTTCGAACAGACTGATGGCATTACTTTTCACGTCATTCTGTAATATCCTTTGACTATAGTCGATTTTCTAGCATCGATCCGTCGGTGGGACCATTGGTTTATTTTTCGCTTCAGCCAGTGCTCCACAAATGGTGTAACAAAGACCGTGGTTTGTACTATCCTGTATGTAGGAATCTGCATATAAAATATCCCTTGCTGCTAATGGCAAAGAGTAGCCTTTGGCATGACATGGCGGGTTTCCTATCTGATTATATGTGTGATCCTTAACCCTATGTTCGACGCCATATGACACTAATTAAAACGTGACGAGTGAGCCTTTAAATGAAACATTACTCATCTCTTCGTTTTCTGAATGACATTAGCATGTTTTATTTTCTCCATTTCTCATTTGCTTCGATCCTGATAATATTTGTTTTTAAAACCCTATATAGAAAATAAACTATATTTTAATATTGCGTGCCTTTTCTTCCACATCCTTTAACTTTTGCCGCTAATCTACTAGTATGTTATATAAAAACAATTATAATTCTCTATTCTAAAATTCAGAAGTGGGGCGCTATTCCATTGTTTTATGTACCTGTACATATTATTGAGAAACAAATGACTACAGACTTGTATGTGATCAGGGCCGTACTCTAACCAAACTCCGGGGTTAGGGTGGTTCACTATTTTTTATAAACAATACAACACTACACAAATTAAACACTGACATGTGTATGCTATTTTTTTTTGAGTAAAAAAAGTGATTTTCAGGGGGTGGGAGGGGCAACTGCCTCCCCTGCCCCCCGGAGGGTACGGCCCTGGTGGCATGAATGTAGTTGGTAATAACCTTTGATATCGATAGCACACAAGTTTCATTTTGTATTAAGTGAACCATGTGATAATTTGCCGTGTCGAGATTACAACTTCAACCTTGTGTACAGACCATTAGTTACGTCTACGGTGACACTGATTTTAAAACAACAAACATAAATTATTCAAAACATTCTTTGGAACAATGAACAATTATAACTTTGAATGGAATTTTGTTTTGAACACAAACATGAATACTAATTAATGTTGAACTATCTGGAAGGAAATGAACGATCACGTCTATTAATATTTAAAACCCCCAGCACCAAAGGTTAAAAGTTTGTTTTGTTTAACGACACCACTAAAACACATTGATTTATTAATCATCGGCTATTTGATATCAAATATTGGTTAAGTCTGACATAGTCTTAGAGAGAAAACACAAACACAAACGCCAACGCCAAAACAAACATAAATAAATTGTAGTAAATTTTAAATAATGAACAGTTGTGTCTATTGTTTATTTAACAGTTTAAAATAATAAAGCAAAAATAAGTGACTGCTTGAAATAAATGACAGTTATATCTGTTCGTGGGTATACAGTTATATATGTAACAACGACCAGTTAATTGTAAACTATTTGGAACAATGAACACTTGGTTCTATAACCCCATCAACATCTCCACATAAATAAATGCATGATTTAATATTTTTAATTATTATTGAAATATCAAATGACAACACATATAAAACTGTATAATGTTAACAAAATTATCGACATCTGTGTACTAGTAAGTAGAATTATTCGACACATAAACTATTCTAATACAAGTGTCTAAATAAAATATGACTTGATACTATATACCACTATAGAGAAATATTTTTTAAATTACAAAATCATGTTATTACTACTTCTACTGAAACTATTAATCATATTGACATATAATAATAATAATAATAATAATAATAACAATGACGATAATGATAATGATGATGATGATGAAATAAAATAAAGTGCTAAACATCTAGGAATCATATTAAAATATACACATGAACATAGCATTGTAAATAGGAGAGAGCCTTGTAAGTAGAATAAATAGGATTGTCATGTGTCATGTCATAGGGTTTAACGTGCACATTCAGAACAAGCTGTTGTAGCGCACGCCATAGGATTGTGTTCATCGGTCCTTTTATGTATGCGTGGTTCAATCAAAATTGCCTAAATAATAAAACATGATGCACGCACACGCACACGCACACACACACACACACACACACACACACACACACAAACAAGCATAAACACATACATACATACATACACATACACGCACACACATACACGCACACACTCATCACACACAAACAAGTACAAAACATATACACTCACACGTATACACACGTACACACACACACACACACATATATATACACACACACACACACACACACACACACACAGACAGACATACACACTTTGTACCTCATGTTTATACACCACGAACAAAAAGCCACAAACATTATCGATCACTCTTTAGTTTCATCCTACTTTCCTTTGCTATGGCTTTCGTATTTTATATATACCGTCCATCCCCTATGTGGTATGTTTACATCCAATAACATTTTTTAAAATCCTTTTTATACATACACTGACATGTCGGCATCAATAAATCGTCTGCCTGCATTGGAAACTGAGATTGTGCATGCTACAGTTTGACGTTTATGGATCATCCACGGCATCTGACATGCATCAGTATTGCAGTTCATGTGGGCGGCCACATTGCATATTCATGGAGACGACTTGGCCTTATATCATGGTCGATTTTAAAGGGACTGCCCTGTCTTTTCGACGATCATTAAGATGATGTAGACCAACAGAAACACTTTTAACAACTGTAATTACATAAAATATTTCTGGTTGTATATTATTAAACGTATTTCTGCTCTCTTAGTGTTTACACTAGATCAAACTTCATTTTACTTCCTAACATATATAATATTTTTGTTTTTCGTACGTACGAAATTACTGGGTTACCAAATCCACTTTTGACTACTTACAAATATTAGAACGATTAGAAACTGACTGAATATAGACACTAATATTATAAACAAGAGAAATATATTTAATATGTAATGCTAGTAATTACAAAGTGTTATTAGTCGAAAGCATCTTACAGTGCAGCAAATCTAGAATAGTCCCTTTAACAACCTTGTCTGAACTGGCAAAATGGGGGGGGGGGGGGGGGGGGGGGG
>JAECMU010348519.1:0-13342 GCA_016106625.1 Dracogyra subfuscus
AGAGTAGTTTGGGTTTCTTGTTTTTTTTTAAATCAGAAAAGTGATTTCATAATATTCAGTAGTAAAACATTTCGTATAATGAAATCTCATTTTTGTTACCTCTATTATCTCAAGAGCCAAAGATATCGTGAGGTAAAAAAAAATTGCTTCATGACATAATATTTTAAAAAGCTATCTTTTTTTGTTTGGTTCCTTCAGCATCGAGATAACGATGTTTAACCATCAGTATTGGTTTTTAATTACATGTAAGTAATATGAACTAGATTGAAAATTACTTGCAACTCTACATTCAAATTCAAAAGCTTTGGCAATCTTTTTTAGTCCATAATTCATTTAATATTGATCAAAGGTTTAAATTTTGTACTTGTTTGTTTCAGGATAGGAAGCTTGATGACATGAAGCGACTGTTGAAGCGGTACAGACGGGTAGAGGAGCTGCTGGTTCAAGCTCAGGGTAGAAAAGGTATCGCATACATCGGACTCTTTACACTTTATTAATTACAAGCTCAGGGTAGAAAAGGTATCGCATACGTCGGACTCTTTACACTTTATTAATTACAAGCTCAGGGTAGAAAAGGTATCACATACGTCGGACTCTTTACACTTTATTAATTACAAGCTCAAGGTAGAAAAGGTATCACATACGTCAGACTGTTTACACTTTATTAATTATACTAACCAGTAACACATTTATAATGGGATTATTTAACAATGTCACACTATTAATTATACTGAAGATTTACTCTCATGAAAAAATGTACATGTGTTCTGTGACTATAGCTAATATGAAATCGGCAAATTGTGTTTATCAGCACATTTTGTCAGTCCACTTTGAACTTGGTTTAGACATTCCACTCTATTATATTTGTGTTTTAACACTATTTTTTCTTTGTTTGGGGGATATTTCGTTAGAATTTAACTTTGTTTTTACCATGTTAGTCAGAGAGAACTTTAAAACAGACTGTGCACCCAGTAGCCGATGTGTATTTTTGTGCTGGGGTGTCACTAAACATTCATTCATTAATTTTGAAACGGGGAGAGTGAGAAAATGTTTTAAACATTGATTTTAATATAAATGTATCTCTGGCCTGTTGATTGTCAAGAGCAGTGAATGTCATCTCTCCCACTCTTAAACAAGTGTCGGTTATTATATACATTTATGACCGACACGTAATAGGCATTAAAACCTTTTTTCTCCTTTTTGAAATGTTTTAAAAGTAGTGTCGATGGACCTGCAGGCTCACAGTATCCCATAGCTGGAAAACCCCTTTGTACTCTTTAACTTTGGGAATTCATTTGTTTAGCTTGTTTTTCGTGTTGACTGTTTCAGCGGTCGATGAGTTGTTAATAATAGAAGACGACACCAGTTCCACAAGCTCTTCCACTACTCCTTCCACGGGAGAGGTTACCTCACAGGTGAGTCCACGTCACACGGTGTATTGTATTACTGCTCAGACATATTTTATAGCCATCAAGTCGTTGAGGTATGCCAACAGGCAAATAAGCTATATTATAGCATCTTTCTGCATTTTACAATACAAATTTTGTATGTGCCAAAATAGGACAGTAGTTTGTAGTGACCACAACTTTCTGTCAAAAAGGATGCCATAACTGCTTTAGCCCGTAATGATTTGTCAAAAGTCTTAACAACTGAAATACTCAAGAAAGGTAATGTGTATACATGTAGTTTACTTTTAAAGTATGCTGTGAAATTTTTAGAAAGTCATCAGATAGCTAAAGCAGTTATAGCACACTCTTTGATAGAAAGCTGTCACCACGTACCGGTAGTTACTTAAAACTAATTGTTCAGGTTTAGAGGTGAAAGAATAGATATAATATATATGACAGTGTAATGCAGTAGTATACAATGCATCATAACTGTTCAAATAGCAATCAATGTTTTATGACTGGATACAACTGCATTAAAGTGCAAAAATGTTTCAGTACAACAAGAAACATGATTATCTTCAGAATTATCTTTACCAATTGCTCACATCTGTTATTATCATCAAGACACCTGGGCCTGTGCTTAGACTTTAATAAAGTTCAGACTTTAACGGCATGCTATTTGAATGGCATTGCCATGACGTTAAAGTCTGGACTTTATTAAAGTCTGGACTTTATTAAAGTCTACACTTTAAGGTTTATAAGCACAGAGCCAGATCACAGATGAAACCACAGAGTGATATACAAGTGTGTCTGTATGACTTAAGACTTGTGTTGTATTTCAGTGTGAGAAACAACACTGATGGTCTTGTCTTGATGTCCTGACATTACTTAAACCTTTTTTTAAACAGTATTTATTGATATTTGTATTAACGTGTGGATTGACCAAGAAGCAATGCCTATATTAAGATCTCTCCCTAGATACTGAAACTTTTGTGTGTTTTATTTCAATGTGAGAAACAACACTGATGGTATCTTGCTGCCCTGCCATTACAGAAACTCTTGATTAGATGCCTAAAGGTACAGCTAGCTCACACTTGACATGCACTCAACAGTCCTCCACTTGACGTGTACAAGTGATGTGATCTTCACAAGTGATCAGCACTTGACACATTAACAATCTGAAGATCATAAAGAATTTGTCTGCATTTAACGAGTGAATCTAGGATTGTCGTAAAGAAAGGGCTCAAGCTGGGTGAACCCATGGGCTGTGAAGAAAGATGAAATATATTCCTCTGTATTGTATGGAAATATCAAATATATACCTCTGTATTGTATGAAAAGATAAATATACACCTCTATATTGTATGGAGCAATATGTAGGTGTTCCACAGGTGCAATTTGCTAAGGGGGTTTAGCCATGTATTAGACACCTACATGTAGTGAGTGATGGTGAAATGTGCTGGAGCTCTCACTACACAAATATTCTAATCCAATTAAAGGTGGGATATCATCAAGAAAGGTCTCTAGTGACATTTTTAAACACAACAAAAGGGTTTTTAATTTGTATCCACATTCGAAGTGGTGCTTTCATTCCCTTGATTCCTTCATGTTTCTCATTAAGCAAAATCAAAATTACCTACATATACATTTAAAGATAAGTTAAGACTACACATAAGCAGTGTGTGAAGAAGGTAACTGGTGTAAGGCTGGATGTTCCCAGGTGGAAGAACACAGGTTCACAGAAGAATCACTGCACACTTAGCACTGTCCACCTGGCACTTGAAAGTGATGAGAGCTTGCCATGTTTTGATATTCCTCACTCACACTACTCATAAATCAGTTGTGGCCTTTTTTAACGACAACCCGTTGTCTGTTGTTGTTACATAGTGAATGTGGCTCAACGTTATGTATCATGTTCAGACAGCTGGACATATTCATAACAAAAACAAACAGTTTATTAAAACTGATTAACTGGCTTACTTGCCAACCATTTTGTTTTATTTCTTCTGAAGATATTTTTTCTACTGACGAAATGTCGATTATACTTTTAAGTTACCGGTAGGTGTTTTTATATGAAACATTTTTTAAATTAAATATTTTTTATAAGATGAAAACCAGTGTTGCAGCTGTTCATATGTATCTAATGAAACAACTAATTAAAAAATTCATTTACAAATGTTTTCAAAGGAAGAGAATTGTGATGATACACAAATAAAAAGCCTTTGTTTGAGGTTTTTTATTTGAATACAATCTTTTTAAAGAACTATTTAAACTTTTGTTACTTTCTTCATCAAAATGTATATAAAGTCAGGGAACATTTTATTTTTAATATCTTGATTAGCGATATTTCTAGTCTGTTGAAAATTTATTAGCAAGTCTTATTCACAACGACAACTAGCAGCTACTGTTATGTTTTAATATTGTGTAGTGATATCTGAAACTTGTGAAGCCAATCACGACTCTGAACAAAATAATCCCTGACAGTGTAATTTAAACTTAAAATGTTAAAAACTAATTTGAATTGTGTTGTTTTCCTCAGAGTGATAAGCATCGAAGTCCTCACTACCTATCATCCCCAAGTGCCACAAGTACCCCTGGTAAGTTACCCTACAACTAGCTCACTGTCCACCTAGAACTCAGTGTGCAGTTTGTACGGCTTCACTTGGATCAAATGGGTTTTTTATTTCATAAATGAAATTCCACTTTTAAATGAAAGATTGTTAAAAGCATTATGCAGACACATTATTTATATATTTGTTACAAAGTCAATTCCCACTCTTTGGTTATTGGATTTTTTCCACCTTTTATAAGTAAATTTTCTTTTAAGAACTCTGTAATACCAAGAATAAATGTTGAGTTTCTAACTTCTCACTTCTACATTTGTTTTTCATACTTTTACGACATAGATCTTGTCTTTTAATGAGAAGTAAATTTTATTATCATTACAACACTTTTTATTGGGGAGTTCACCCAAACATATTTATGTTCCGTTTATTGGTGGAACTCGCACAAACTTATTTATGCTTCTTTAGTCTGTTATTTTGAAAATGTGATGATTTTAAATCACTTAAAACAGTATGTTACCCCTGTCCCCTCTAGTTTTTTCATTTGTACTAAAATGGGGCTGAAAGGGTAAAATAACTCTTACTTTATTAGATGCAGCTATTACTGGGATTTGCAGACATCATTGTCATCCAACATGTCTGATATTCACTGCCTTAAAGCAAGAGTTAATTTTAATTGAACTGTTTTAGTCCATGCAGGTGGAGATTTCAAATATGATGCCAATCACTTAGCCACACCCCCTTCATCAATGACATCAAGCAACAGGCAGGTTCTCGGAATGACGAGATCAAACAGTTGTGAAAACATGGGACCACCTCAGCAGAAAGTAAGCAAAATTATATAGACATCATCTTAAGGTGTGCAGCAATGGAAATGTGAACAGTAGACCTTATCAAATAGGTTGAGTAACAGGATTGTTACATCTGTTGATCATTTACCCCCCACTAAAGTACAGGTACTGAAACTTAGTAGTTATAAAATGATCTCTTATTGGCTGGTACAGTAAAGCTGCTTCTGTATTGAAGATGGCTGCAATTGCCTCCCTTTGACAGATATATTTTTGAAATTTTAAAAGTTTAAGAGTGTCCTGAGTTTGCTCCTGTTGTAAGATGCTTCAGATTAATAGTCCTTTTAAGATTTAGAAATACATAGTAACCTTTACACTACTGGATTATGGATTAATTTTTGACAAAAAGCATGTTTAGTGGGTACAAGTTTATAATTTTTACTCATGTATATATTCACTTAAATGTTTTATAAATACATAAAATAAAGTTCATATTTTTGTGGGGTTTTTTTCTTCTAATGTTTATATTATTTCAGATTGGTTAATGTTGATTAAAATTAGTCACGCATTGTGGCCAGCTGTCCAGTATTTATGTCCCATTTTCCCCAATAACGGTGATTTTCTGATCATAATGTTCTTTTAAAAAATTTTTAAAATTATCCCTAAAAATTACTGCAACATGCTGCCATTGTTGTCAAGCGAAAATACTTGCTGCAAACCACTTTTTCAACTTAAAATCCCAAGGTATAATCCATTGAAAAAATAAAATCTAAATGAACAGGCAGCTGACTTGTTTTCCATTTCCTGTTAATAAATCACTTCCAGTGAGAGTATGTGGAAAATATGAATTGGGGAATGCCCTGTATACAGTGTACAGTATACAACTGGCGTGACTTCAGGCGAGATATCTCACCTGCAGTAGTCAAAAGGTTAAATGCATTTTCTTGTTTTAAACATCAGTGTCTGTATATTCAATGTCTTTCTGTTTATTCTAATGTGTGTTGTAGCCCAAACTGGATTTTTAATTTCTGTATTTTAGTAAATACAATATACATATAATTAGGAAATAAAATGTAGTTAGTGCAGTTATAAACAAAGGTAGTCAGAAACACATTGAATATACAGACATATGGTAACAATGTACATGTTTTTGATATTTAATTTAAGTCATTATGACAGGGGGTCAGAAACATCTCTACAATGGGTACAAACTGAGAACAGTCCATTTAAAGGGATTTTATCAACATGGTAAAAATGTTTATGCAAGGTTCAGATTAAGTATTCAAATTAAAAATGACAATCATAAAATGTCTTAAACATTCTTGATTGTTGCTTGGAGACATCGAGATGGATTATGTAGCAACAAACTGGATTTCAGCCAGTCAACAATCCAAGATAGTATAAACTCAGCCGCTGCTGTGCTTGTTTTCAAACCTTGTAGAACCTTATTAATCTTTTAGGTTTATTGCAATATTCATTACGATTCATACATGTTTTTGCAGGGGGAGGGACGTAGCTCAGTGTTAAAGTGCTCGCTCGATGCGCGGTCGGTCTGGGATCGATCCATGTCGGTGGGCCCATTGGTCTATTTCTCGTCACAGCCAGTGCACCACGACTGGTATATCAAAGGCCGTGGTATGTGCTATCCTGTCTGTGGGATGGTGCATATAAGATCCCTTGCTGCTAATCGAAAAGAGTAGCCCATGAAGTGGCGACAGCGGGTTTCCTCTCTCAATATCTGTGTGGTCCTTAACCATATGTCTGATGCCATATAACCGTAAATAAAATGTGTTGAGTGCATCGTTAAATAAAATATTTCTTTCTTGTTTTTGCAGACACCTTCAACAAGTAAGAAGAAAACAGATAGTTTCGAGGGAGGTTACGGTACGTTACCAAAAGATCGTTATAGAGATGATGAAAAAGATGGCAAGCGCAGTCGGGGCTTTCCTGCATTGGGTAAAACACTGTTGCGGGTGCGATCGGGAAAACGGAGCTGTTCCGCGCCTAATTTAGGTGATGCAAAGCTTTGATCTTGGCATGCTGCGTGATGACCACCTCCAGCAGCATGATCCTTCCTGCTTGTTAAGTCCTTAATGCATGAGAAAACCATTGTACACAGTTGGGCATTCTTGAAAAAACCCTTTTAATTTGTAGGTCAGGTCATAGGTATTAATGTGCATATTTGGAACACTCTGTTGTAGCACACACCTGTCATGAGTGCAGGTGTCTACTTTCACTGGCTCCTCCATTCAGGACAGGAGTAAATTTGTAAACCTGATTGATGAATTTAATCGGTACAGAAAAAGACTGAAGGAAAATTACTTCAGGAGGTTGGGGTTCTTTTTCCCAGAATTTTGCATTATAGTGTCACCTCAAAACTGTTTTTGTCATCTTGATTAAAAGTTTCCTTACTTTTCAAAACACTAATGGTTTGTCCATTGTCATCTCTGAAAAAGCAAAACTGAAATTTGAACTGAAAAAGAAATATATATTTTTACAAATCATTTGAGTTAAACACACTATTTAAAGTCCACTAGTAGTAGGGGTACTGAAATTAATTTAGGATAAATATTGCATCTCTAGATTGGTGTATTTATCAATAACAGTTTAGATTGTTTAACATCGGTACAGTTCACTTGTATGTCGGATATTATGATAATTAAATTACACCCAAGCCTTGGTCTAGAATCTAGTTGTTTGCAGTTTGTGTAGAGTTAGAATCTCGACTACGTTTAATTCTTAACTGCGATACCAGGATTCTTACTTTGAACTTGGTGCTTAAGATTTGTTTTCTTTGTTTCTGATATTGAAATTGACCAGATTCTGCCAACTCAAAACTGACCAGTCAGATTTAAGCATGGAAGAGAATGTTTAATGAATAGAGGTCAAATAGAATCCTGCAAGATTCAATATGGCCTGTGCATTGAATGTAGTTACAGTTGATAGACGTGTGTGAACAAAATCTGCATGGTTTTTCCAGCTATACCTAAGCTCTTTTTAAAGTCCATATAGTTTACTGTGTTGGCATATTAAAAAAAAAAAAATGTTTAAAATTCTATTTGGAGAATGTTTATAACCATATTTTGAACCATCATATCAAACTTAAATTCTGGATTTAAATGAACCATTGAGCTATCATGGATTAGACTCAATATCAGAAAATGTTGATGGCCGTGAAATATTTAAATATTATTTAATTTATATATATATATATATCTATGTATGTATATAAATTAAATTAAAACAAATTTGTTGTTATCTTAGCTATAAGTATAAACTACCACAGTATTCTTAGGATGATCTGCTGCAAACTGCCACCGCTGTAGAAACATGTCCAGCATGATCACACTTGATATGCAGCTCGCACAGCCAGGGTCAGTGATTTTAACACTTCAAGAGGGTGGACGTTACGTTTAAACTTTTACGATCTGTACCCATACTTATTAAACTTTTAAAGTCTGGATTTGAGCATCCTCAAAGTCTGAAGATTTAATGGCATGGCAACACCATTCCATTTGCATGCAGTTGTTCAGACTTCACTAAATTCTGTGCTTCAAGAGTTAACATTTAAGGTTTAATAAAGTCTTGCCTCATCAAAAGATTATGGTTATGTTCTGGAGAGTTTGCTAAAGTCTTAAGTCTTGACTTCTAAAGTTTTCAAATCACAGGCCAGGACTCCATCTGCTTGCGATGTATATGAAACATTTGGTATAGACGACAAGTTCCAAGCTAAAGTCCAGACTTTTTACTGTTACTGATCCGGGTATAAATCGCTGTTATGGGGAATCGTTGCATTAAGACAACTGCTCATCTTATTGTGCGTCTACTGATTAGGTTACCAGTAAAACATTTTTTACAGCTGTGTAGTTGCGGATGAATGGGTCCACCAAAATAATAAAAGGATATTTAGGAGAAGACACTTTCTGCTGCTAAATAGCACATACGCTATTCCTTTCAGTTATTAACAGCAGTTAATAATATGCATTTTTCGCCACGGGCAGGATGTGATATCCATCGTGTGGAGCATTGGTTGGGCTGGGAAATAACCTATTATATCCGATGAGGACAGCATAAATGAGACAGCTACTTAATGCTTATCAGTAGAATGGTTGTCTTTATCTGTTCTTTCATCTACCTCACATCCTTCATCATTTAAAGTTTTATTACAGGAATGTAAGGTATTAGTACACAATTGATTTCCTGTGCAGGAGATACTACTTGGGGAATTTCATTGTTCCATCTGTTGATTCATTGAAGTCATTCTTTGTGATACTGTTTAATGGATAAATATCTTGATAAATTTATATATATTTTAAAATGTGGCAGTGAATATGAAGACTGAGGAAACGAAACTCTTCTAATTAAACAAACAACAGAACTAGTATTTACAAATATTGGATTTGACTAGTGAGAGAAACTACATGTACATCTGCACTTGATGGAAACAGTGTTATAATATTGTTAGAGACTGACTGTGAAATAATTCTTGAACTGGTAGCTGTCGTCTGCACTTGATGGAGACAGTGTTATAATATTGTTAGAGACTGACTGTGAAATAATTCTTGAACTGGTAGCTGTCGTCTGCACTTGATGGAGACAGTGGTATAATATTGTTAGAGCATGACCTTGTGAAATAACTCTTGAACTGGTAGCTGTCATCTGCACTTGATGGAGATAGTCCTATAATATTGTTAGAGACTGACTGTGAAATAACTCTTGAACTTGACAGCAGATGGGAAGTGGAACACAAATTGACAATTCAACTGGAGGAAATTGATAAAATCTTAAGAGAATGATATACAAAAAATACTAAACAAAATATAATAAAACAATTCTTGGCCTTTCAAATCACTGGACATCTACATTTGTCTCCCATGTGACGAACATCTCATTTTGAGATGATTCTCTAAAAAGGCAATCATTTTATATTGTCCTTTAATTGATGCTAAATGTAGTTATTAGAATGTGTGTCTCTATCTCTTTCACGTATTCTGTTACCAACATACGAAACTATAATCTCCCTTTTCTGCTAACAAACATTTGTTATTGTGTCTAAAAATACCCACCATTGTAGATGAGCATTCTTTGTTTCACTCTTTATAGAAAAGCACTCTGTAGTCATTAACATGTCACAATATTTAGTAAATCTTTAATTTTTTAATTTTTAATAACATTCTTTTTAATTGTAATTTATATAAATAAAATATCTTCAGATTTAAACAATTTTTATATTGATTGATAATGCTGTTTTCAACAGCTTTGTTTGGTTTTGGAGGTGGGGTTTTGTTCTTTTTTCAATTATTCATTTAAATTAATTGTTTCTTACAAAATTGTATGTACATACTGTATATGTATTTCACTCATGACTAAACATTTTATTAGCTTAATCTGAAAATAAGGTAAGTCCAAAACAGTTAATTTTTGCTTTACCATTTTTTAGATCTTATTTATTAATATCAAATCATAAATCATTATAAACTTCGGTCTTGTTACTTGTATAACATGGTCATAGACTGAGGTTTTTAAATGTTACAATATACATACAAGTTAAAGTTCTTGATTGCGTTAAGTTTTGCAACTTATCAGACGTACCTAGCTGCATAGAGACATTGTTTTGTATTTCTGGTTGAAACGTACATTTTCTTGTTTACATTATTTTCTGTACCGGTACATCTGGGTCCTGTTGTTAAAAGGTTTCTTAGCTTAGCCAATGGTTAACACCAATTTGCAAAACCAAGGACTGAATAAGTTCAAATAATAATTGAAAATATAATGTTGAAACTTGTTCTAGAACAGTCGAATGTATCTACGGTATGCAATATCAAATCTGAAGTTTGAATTGTATTTGTGCGACAATAATTAAAAGTAAAATATTTGACTAACCCAAGGTTAATTTAACTATGTTTGTTCTTCGTGTCCTGATGTCTCTACGGAACTCAAAACATTGCTTTGATAGGATTTTTTGACAAGTGCCAGAATATTGAGTTGTACCTTTTAGAAGAATTCTGACAATTACAAGAATGATCATGCATATCTTAAGCTTGTGTAACCTATTTCCATTCATGCATTACATTTATGATACTATTTACATGAACATATCGGTTACCTGAATTTTGCATAATCCATAAATAGGATACACAAAAGTTCACTTCTCAATGGCCTGTTTCAAAAATCCATGTTAGTGGATTGTCGAGATGTTTGAGACCAGACCAAATTTGTAGACAAAAATGCCATACCATGTTGTACTAGAACCAAGTGCCTGTGAGATCTAAACTTAGGTTTATTATATTAATTACTAACTAAATCGTACAACAAATTGAATCCTTAAGTTTATTATATTGATTGCTAACTAAATCTTACAACAAATTGAATCAAGTTGTAACAATCAATTGCACATGAATATGTATAGATATATAGCTTATTTATATTATGTTTATTGAATACAGTTAATGATTATGCAGTTAACATTGCTGTTTTAATGTCTTTCAGTAATTTAATTGGTACAGGTGTGTTGTCCACTGACTCAGAGTTTTATTCCTATTGAGAGACACATTCTAATAAAAAAAAGATTTTAAAAACATTCTAAAACCCACAAATATTATGTATCACATTTCAAGTCATAGATTAATATTGTGAAAACTGCTTAAAGTCTGAACCAAATTGTTAACAACTACAGTAACTTACTTTCCTACCTTTAATTACCTTTAGATTTCCCAAACATTTTGTCCTGACAAATCTTCAACAACAAAAATTACAATGACACAGGATCCACATTTTTTATTGTAACCAAGGAGACAAAAAGCATGCAATTTTTTGCCATCTGCCATTTTACTTTTTGTATGAAGGGTTACAAGCTTACGAAGTATGTGATGTAATTAATATGACATCACGTTTGCCAGTATATCATAACACCTTATGACATTGTTAGATTACATCATATCCTTTTACCCTCTGTGAGAGTATTTCATAAAAAGACAGCTGGTACAAAATTACATTACATGCTTTTTGCCCTATGTGATGTCAGTTAAGTTGATATAGGTGACATAGTTATCATCTAGTATGTGGAATCTGTGTCACTGTAATGTTTTTCTCAAAATTTCAGTCCAGACAAAATGTGGTAGAAATCTTAACTATACATAAAGGTAGAAGAATACTTTATCGTAGTTGTTAGCATGTGGTTCGAACTTTAGGTTCAGTTGTGAACAAGTGGTAAATACTCGGTAAGCGACTCTATATCTCAAATATGGCTGTTACTTAAAGGAATCTATTCATTATGTATGGTCTTCCAGCTCACACCGAAGTGGTAACCGATGACGAGGATGGCCTACTTCACATGGGGCATCAGTCAGGTTCTAGTCACGAAGGCAAGAAGAAGAAAGGAATAAAAAGGTTTTTTGGCAAGTGAGTATATGCAATGTGTTAATATTATTTTTGAAATCAGGTATATGTACAATGACCGAACTATATCGTTGTCAAATAATGCTTAGATCAGATACAAAATTATATGGCATTTCATTCTGATAGTAAATGTTTTATTATTATCTTCACTTTATTTATAGGTTGAAAAGAAGTAGTTCTCAAGACTTTGATGGAGATCGGCCTGAAGAGTTCCGACGAGGTGGTGTGCGGGCCACGGCCACAGCGAGACTGGGCTGGTCGCGAGATGTCAAAGCTAGTGGGTGAGTCCATATTAATAATAGTCAGGGCAAGACTGGGCTGGTCGTGAGATGTCAAAGCTGGTGGGTGAGTCCTTGTTAATATCAGTGCAAACAACAGAAGTCACGTGGTCATGCAAGACAGATTTATTCTGCATGGGCTGACGTCATGGAATACGCCTGTCTTGCATGGCCAGGGATGGGAGAAATAACTCATGTGATAATAATTACTCAGTTTTAACTAGTTTAATATTAGAATGCACAGACTGGCATGGTAGTTGTTTTTAATTTGAATGATGTCGGTATTCAAATGACATCACTTTGCATTTCCCTGCAGTAAAATTAGATTGAATGCATGATGCTTCCTTTTTCAGAACGCTTTGAACAAAAGAAAATTACATCAAATCTAGTACATTTTATTCACTCAGCTAAATCTTTGCTGGTCCAATCAACAATACAGTCATTATTATTTATTGTTATTATTATTCTTATTATTTATTGTCTTGTATTGTCATGCTAGCAAAAATGGCAAATTAAAGTGCAGAATTTGACAAATAAAAACAAAACAATTGATCATTTTACTGAATATATTTGTATTGTTTGATTGGTTAGTGTTAATGAGCTATTGTAATAAAAGCTTTAAAAATCTATATTGTAGTACATTCTGTTTATGTAGTATTTTAACATCCTTGTTCTATTCAAACTACAGTGATCTGGACATACCTTTCGCTCGATGGGATGGAGACCGGGTCACAGCATGGATGAATGCGATTGGTCTTAACATGTATCTCGTTGATTGTAAGCGCTGGGTACGCAATGGAGAACAGCTGCTGCGAGCAACGCCTCAGGATCTTGAAAAGGTATTTGTCCACTTTCTCTGCCTTGGGATCTTGAAAAGGTATTTGTCCACTTTCTCTGCCTCGGGATCTTGAAAAGGTATTTGTCCA
>JAECMU010348585.1:0-10237 GCA_016106625.1 Dracogyra subfuscus
CAACAGCTAACTGCATATGAAAGTGCCCATGTTGTCAACAGCTAACTGCATATGAAGGTGTCCATGTTGTCAACAGCTAACTGTATATGAAGATGTCCATGTTGTTTACAGCTAACTGCATATGAAGGTGCACATGTTGTCAACAGCTAACTGCATATGAAGGTGTCCATGTTGTCAACAGCTAACTGCATATGAAGGTGCCCATGTTGTCAACAGCTAACTGCATATGAAGGTGCCCATGTTGTCAACAGCTAACTGCATATGAAAGTGCCCATGTTGTCAACAGCTAACTGCATATGAAGGTGCCCATGTTGTCAACAGCTAACTGCATATGAAGGTGCCCTTGCTACTAAGAAATGATGCCATTAGTTTCTTTGCTTTAAACCTGTTTAACCTGTTGTGCAGCATATTTGTGTTTTGTAGTTATGTCACTTTTAGTAGTACCATGTATCCTATACAAGTCACCAAATAGCTCACTGAACCTGTTTTTGTTGTTGTTAAAATGTATATACAAGGGATCAAAATATTGTTTTAATTTCCATGGTAATGATATTTGTTTTTGTTGATTTTGGTGTTTGTGCATTACATGATCACAAGTTTTGAATGTATATTATGTTACCGTTATCATATATGGTTGTGTTTTACAAACTGTTATCTTTGTTCACGTACATTTTCCCTGGATGGAAAAACATGTTTTACCACAGGTTGGCATTTTATTTCTTTTGGTAGAATACACTTCTCTGTACTATTCTATATTTACCATGCATTAACATCTATTTTCTGCACATACTGTACATAACAGTATAACACCACAAACCCTTTGATATATTGATAGATTCACAATGCCATTAATTTCCCCAGCTGGACATTCCATTACAACTCCTAGGACTTGTATTCTACTGTGAATCTACATTAAATTAAAATTTTCCATTTTGTAGAACCTCCACTGTCTATCATGAAATTTGTCTGCAATGTAAACATTTATTCTTGTCCATTTATCCAGATGTTTAACTATCTAGTCACTGACATACTGTAACAGTAACAGGGGTCCAAATAATGCCGCCTCAACAATTTTTTGCCAGTCAACAGTACTGCGGGATAGGACGTATGTTTGCCTGTTGCCACAGTCAACCAGCAATTATTTCACTTTCATATTCATACAATAGTTTGTGTTGATCATGTTTAGTCCAACAGGTTTTGATTACCGTAGTACTGGCAGAATTTGTATCTTATCGGATCAAATATCTGGCAGGAATTTCAGCCAATTTCAACCCGTGTAATGTAGTATAATCAAGTATTCATTCTTCATCTTGTGAATTAGATATTGCTTTTGTAGGGTCAAATATAAAATAAATAAATTTGAAATTAAAGGTACCGGGTATGTCAGTTGTTGGTTGTGTGCTTTAAGAATGTGTTTTTTTAAATCTGTGTCTATTTTAAGACCTATCCAGTACTATGCTTTCTGTCTAAGAAACTAATAAATACATGTCAATTTACCTGTGTATAACATCCTTTTGAGTGAACAGATTTATGAATTGTACCACATTATTCTTGTATCGAGTTACCGTCATTATTTTCATTATTCTGTCAGGTTGTTGAAGTATGTACCTAATAAAATTGTGCACATACACATTGTACGTGAGATAGTGTATGATAACTTGTGATGTTTAAATTCTTTAATTTCTTACAGCTCCAGTGCCTTTTATTCTAACTTATCTCTTTATTTTTAAATCAGTAATAAAAGTTTAAAAGTTTGCAGAAATGAACAATTAAAATATACATTTGTATAAAATTAAGTTTGCATAGTCAGATGCTTTTGGTCATGGCTTTTCTGACATTTAAAAAGTAATTTTATAAATTTTAACAAGCCTCGTTTATTGATTTTCTTGAGATGACTGTTACAAACAATGTTTGCAAAAGAACAAATACCAGGACTATTTTCTATTGAAACATTTATTCTAAAATATAGGCCTAAGACTAGTTACTGATATTGTTTTAAGATCACAGATGGCAACATTGCATATCAAACATCCACCATGTGAATGCCAAGCAGTCAATCAAAATAATATTATAGTGCTTTGTAGGCTGACAACAACTTCTAAATATAGATGACGTGTTACTACGACATATAGACAAACAATACTAAAATAGATAGGATTTCTTTTAATTGCACGCTATTAATTTTATATTTAAATTTTACTGTAATCTTTTTCTCTAGCGATGGTAAAAATGGATTAAAAGTAATCTCTGGTCTATTTGACAGTTCGTTAGGTTTGAATAATCCATCTAATTTGAAAGTCCTTATTAAGAATTTACACAAATACATAAGGGACATAATAATTTCCAATTCTTTAAATTTGTACAGGCATATAGTTCATAGTTAATTAATGTTTGAGGGAAATAACTTATAACAAATAAATTAAATAAATAAAAATATTAAAAACACAATATTTCCTAGTCTGGTGATTGTTCCATTCTTTTTATGAATTATTAAAAATTTCCCCTTTACTTTAAATACCCTTCTGTCTCATGTTCATTTACTAGCCCTGCTAGTATGGGTGTGGGATGAATGTGCCTGAAACAGTCTGTTTATGTGAAAATAGATTTGCTAAAGTGTCTGGTGCATCAAAGGAAGCAATATATAACTATTGTGCTTTTTGTTTATAACTGGTGAAAATAGGCTCGCATATCTAGGAAATGTGTGGAAGATATGATCAGATTCAACTTAAAGTGTTGGAATAGCATGACGATGTTTGGTGATGATTTTATTGTTCTGTCAAGGTATGAAAACAATAATTACCAGGTCTAGTTATTTAGGTTTTCACACTTACATTTTTGTTACAATATTCTACATGTATTGGTGTTCTTGTTGAATATTCTGTGTAATATTTTTATAGTCATAAACCAATATGTGTAATGTTTTCAGTCACATTAGGCTATTGAGTTTCCAAGACCAACTTATAATACATGCTTGGACTTAACAAATTTTTTAGCTGTATTCTATTTTCATCCCTTTTTAAATGGTAATTTGTTTTTAAATGTTAAATGAGTGATATAATTAATACAAGTGTCAATGTCCTCTCTCATCCAGTATTATGTCAAATAATTACCGTGGAACTGCCGAGCTAGAGATGAAACTGCTGTTGATCGTTTCAGAATTTTGGATTTTAAAAGCATTTCTGTCCTTGTTTGATCACAATAACATTAACAATTGTACTTTTCAAGATGCAGCAAAGTTTTCTGGATTTCTTGTCCATTGTCTTATTCATCCTTGCTGATCCAAAATATCAGTGTATATTGTAAAACCTCATTTAATTTAGAACAGTCAACTTGATCGCAGAGTTCCAGGCATCATTAACTTTACATTCATTTATTTCTACCTCAAATATTTCTCACTAATAAATATAGATACACACAATCTGTCTGACTGTAGTAACACACACACACCATCTGTTTGATTTTTAGTAAGACACAATTAGTCTTGTTAACACTGTAGTAATACACAACGAAACTGATAAATTATTCAGCTGGTTGGGTCTTCTTAATGTTAGTACATTGTATCACCGCTATTTGTAATGTAAAGTCACTTGTGGTTATCTTAATTTGATATAGTCTCTGACAATATTTATTGAGCTGAGGTGTCATTTTTCATTCCTTTTTTTCTTGCTCTTATTTGTTGCCACTTGATTTCATTTCCAAATCATATCGGTATAGAATTGAAATTACACCTTTCAGGGTTTTTGTTAATTTCAGAAAAGTGAAGAATTGCTCTGAATTGCTAAACAATTTTTAGATTAGAAATAGATTTTATAACACCAATATCCTCTCCCCTAAAAAACCCAACAGAAACAAAATACCTGCGTAATTTGTATTATCGACTATTTTTTAATGTGGATAAACATTTATAAATCCAATTTTCTTTTGATCTCATTTTGAAAAAACCATTAAAGAAAGAAAGAAACAGCCTTTTTGCATAATTTTCAGAATTAATAGTATGTTTCTAATTGAGTGCATAATTAATTTAAACATTGATTTTCCAAGCAAAATGGTCATCATCCATTGGAGGACCTACAATGTAGGTTGGTTTTTGCTTTTGTTTTAATGTGTTGTTCCTAAATAATTATTGTTTTGGGGTTTTTACAATTGGTGCAAGTAGGTTTTGGAATTGTGCATTTCTGTTGTTAAATTGTGTTGTGAAATCAAAACTTTTAAGTGAAACAAATGGTGCTTTATGTTATTTAACTTGAGTCTTCAAGTGGTGTATATCTGAGCAGAAACAGTTACCTTCCTCAGTTTTACTTCATAATCATGTCAGGTGATTGTTTTTTTTATACTGTAATACAAAACATTTAAATTGCCAAATGTTAAATTGTATTTTTCAATTGCTGTGGTAGATTTTCTTGTCCATTTTAGTGTAGGTTTTTTTCTTCAAACACTTATATTTCTAAAAGTCTTTCACATTATCCTTTTCAGCATTAAATTAAATTTTATCTTTGCTTTTTTGTTATATTTCCATATTCAAGTCTTCATTAAAGTCTGGGAACTGTACATGAGACAGTTTGATAAACTTTCAATGAAAGTAGCATTATTTACCAGGGATGAAAACATCGTCTCTAACTTTCAATCTTGCATATTCCCTGGTATTAATATTTTCGTTACATTTGTGATCCATTACACATCTTGTTTATAAGCAGCAGCACCAACTACTGCAACATGCCACCAAGAAGAGAACTAAGTGACTATTGACAGACAACAGTGGGAAATCTTGATGGACGAGTATACCATTTTATGACTAAGCAATAACCATTGTTCTGCAGTTGCCCAGTTTTCGTATTGTAGACATATTTGAGTGGTGCATTATTTCACTGGTACTATTGCCTTTGGACAATGATGACCAGAATTTGAATTGTGCATTTCATTAAGATGCTCTAGCATGTTCCTGGCCTTTCTGACTGTCCAGTAGAAAATGCTTTCATTTATGAAAAAAAAAGAGAGAAGCAAATTCTGTTTTGTGCTTTCAGTGTAGTACTTGTGAATTTCAGCCAATTAAATCCGTTTCTTTAGTATTTATTGTGCATCTGTGGGCAGTGTTAAAGGGACTGTAAACATCCAAAAACATTTCCCTTTTTGGTAATTTAACAAAGAAGCCAGTTTTAAGATGTGGTCCTCAACTTATTTTGAAGAGTATATAATAGGTTTTTTGTAGCAGTTATATTGGAGTTACACAAAAATAATACTTCCTGTCAAGTTTACGTCCCAAGTATGATAATTTTTATCTGGCACAATCGATGAATAAAAATTATACCAGTGTAATATCTTACTTATTCCCAAATAATCTAGCCCAGCAGTGTAGCTTAAGGAATGGAAAATGATAACATGAGTAGCTATGTACATGTAGGGACAGTCACTTTCTAGTGAATGGTATAACTTTACTACCAACCAAGATATTTTGAACCATATACCTAAGACTCTTTATTTTTGTAAAATCTAGTTCGTCTTTTGACAGGTGTTTTTTTTTCTCTATTGTACTGTATACAGTTTGTCATATTTAGTGCATTTGACCAGGTTATTTTTATTTATTTATTTATTTATTGTGATGTACTGTTCTATTTTACCTGTTGATTTCTATTGTAACCCTGTCATGTAATTTATGTCTTACATCTAGTGATTTGAAGAACTTTTCCTTGTTATTGTGTATATCAAATACAATTTTATTTCACTTATATAAGATTGTCATCAGATTAGTTTATTGATATGTGTGATGTACATTTTTGTCTCAGTATTGTTATTTTTATTGTCTAATTGTCATGTTTAACCCCCATCTCATTGATGTACATGTATGATTTTCTTAATGACAACTTGTTGCTTTTTTGTTGTGTCCAACCCACAATTGATGGCAGCCTGTGATATTGTGACAATTTCACACAAATATTGTTTTGTTTTTTATGTCATTTGTTAAACAGAGGTTTGTGCAATACATCGTCTTTTAAATCTAAACTTGATTTGTTTTTTGTTTACATCTTTAAACAGCAGTGGGATGAACTGTGGACTAGGATCTTAAATATTGATAGAGTCGATATTACAATTTCAATATATAAAGATTTTTTATAACACTATTAATAGTGACACAAAACGTGAACTAGTTCAAGATATCAGTATTCTATTCCTGTATTTAAAGTTGCATGAATTAAGTTTCTAGACTTTACCTCATATTATCATTTTTAGTAATTGTTACCTTGACCTTTGATGCGGACGAAATGCAAACTAGTTCAAAATATGATTTTATTGCTTCATGTGAAGTTTTGTGAAAATCAATGAAGAAATGAAGTCTCTAGTGCACTGATGATGTGTGTCACATACATATGCAGTAAAACTTCTCAAAACCGGAATTCCCTCAAACCGGATTTTTCACAGAGTTCCTGTTTTAAAAACTAAGATGGGACTTAACCTCTTTAAACCTGACATTTGTCTTGATCCATATGTGTCCGGTTTAGAGGGGTTTCACTGTATATCCATTGGTGACTCATCACAAAGGGATAATAAATTGATCAAGGCAAGCTGTAGATCACTCACCTGAAATAGTGCTACATCTAAGTGAGCAATCATATGAAATGTCAAATAAAATGTATACTTTTTTTTACTATATGGTGACAAATTTGCCACCCTCCTAAATCGTTTCGGCTGAGTTGAGGGGAGCTCGAGAGATTACTAACCTTTTCTTGGCAAAAACTGATTTTGACTATATATATGGGGACCAATATGATTACACTTGCTACTTATTCCCACTTCTCCATATCTTGAAGAACCAGAATATAAACATTTCGGTAGATCCTGCAGTTGCACGTTTTTATGTTCAGGGGTGGGAATTCTCCTTGGATCAGCTGTTTTCCTTTAATGGAACATTGTGTTTCCTCACATTTTAATAGTCCTTTCCTCCAAAATGTCAGATGGCACAGATTTTAACCTAGGATTTAAAGAATTTCCGGGACACCTCTACATTTCCTCTTCTTTTTTTTACAGCTCACCAATTCCCACCCTTGTGTGTTTAAAAACCTTACTTTCATGGAGAAAATAATATATGGAAATACAAAACTCATTTTTATTTACATTTATTTGCTGTTGTATATGGTTCAAGGACCACACAGATAATAAAAGAAAAAACCTGCTGCCATCACTCCATGGGTTATTCTTTATGATTAGCAGCAAGGGATCTTTTATATGACACATATAGGACAGTGCACACCACAGCTTTTGTTAAACAGTTGTGGAGCATTAACTGGTATGAGAAATAGCTCAATAGGCTCACTGATATGGATTGAGCCTAGACTGATCATACATCAGGCTAAAGGGCTTATTCCGGCCCTCCCCTTTCCTAGAGAACATGCTTTTCACCCCCTACTGGTCCAATGTTACTTTAAGCCATGAAGTACTGCCCTGAAAGATCCATTTGAAGTCCAGACCACATTTTCCTGTGACCATTCAGAAATCTAACTTTGATGATCCTGATGAACCGCATGAAGATTTGTTTTGAATGACTGCATCTTCCTGTGATCGACTTGCACTTTCCGACAGTTCTGGAGGAAGGTGTAACTTCTGCCATTGAAAACATTAATATATTAAAACATTCAAACAGTTAGACCTATGACCATGCTTGTATTTTCACATTTTTGTCTAACAAAATGTCTATGAGTAGTGTGAAATTGAATGTCTGTAAAATTACTAAATTCCTGACACTGGATAAGGGTTTCAATTGCAGTCACTCTTTCTTGTTAGTGATGGTGTGGATACCGTATTGTTTTTCCCATCATCATAGAACAAATTGTTTCATTATCACTTCATATATTGTGTTAACTCATTACACCCTTGCAAAACATTCAGAACATATTATGCCTGACATATATCTAAAAAATGTACATCCTGACATTAATAATTAGAGATAGTCTGCATTGTGGTAAGAGTACACCGAAAAAGTAAGTCAAAGTCACGACATTGGGTTTTTCCAAGCGTCAATGGATTTAAAACATGGAAATAAGGAAGAGTATTGAAGTTTGTATTAACTACCTTTAGAATCATAATACATACTGGTAATATTATTTATATCAATGGTAAAACATAAATTATATTCTTATATTAATTATTAAACATTGAAAATTATAATTCATTAAAATCAGTGGTAAAACACTAATCATATTATTTATATCGATCGTAAAAACACTTTCTTATACACCCGTTGGTGAGAACACCATGCGTTATTTTTGGTAACACACGGTTATCACATGTACATGTATTATCAATTTCAAGGCTGCTCCTAGGTGATGACAGGTCACCACTGCCATACATCCAATGAAAAACTACACAATGGAAATCAATTACATTGTGACATATAGTTAAGCTAACAATCTTGGGTCTGTGACGCATAAGTTAGCTACAAGTGCAAAGACTGTAAATAACTTTCAGTAAAAAAACACCTAAAAACCCCTTAAAACCTGGCTTTTGAGGATATGTAAGAACCAGAATAATACATTTGTGTCCATTAGATACCATATCTTACAACTCGTTTAAAAAAGCTTTTGCTTGTTAGATACATTTCAAGACAACTTGTTGCGAGATAAATGATATCTAACGGCCATTCATATATTACTCTCTGTGTAAACTATATAATTTGTATTAATAAATGTAAACACTTGCCTCCACTGTGAATTTCTTCCTTCTCAGTTTGTATGCGAGATCCAGTGTGTCAGGCATGTGAGAAACAAGAGAATTTAGTCGAGGTAGTTGACGAATGTGAAGTAGACCTTAAAGAGAGAAGAAGGAAATAAATAGAGCAAATATCACAAGTGAAAGGTGAAAAACTGCAGGAAGAGCAATCAATTTCTAAAACAGCCAACTAATCAGAATGAAGTAGTAATCATAAATGTGTACATTTTAATTACTGAGCCTGACGTTGTGCACAGAATGTATTTAATCGCTAAATCATCAAACTATATTCTTCTCAAGCTAGTAATAAGTCATTTTGTATTCACTAAATCTTATCTTTTCTCTATCCTATCTCGTTACACATCAATGTTTATTCACTAAATCTTACCACAATATTCTTTAAATACTAGGTTCTTCTCTCTATTCCAGTTTGTCACATGTTTATTCACTAAATCTTACCACTATATTCTTTAAATGCCGGATTCTTCTCTCTATCCTAGTTCGCTATACATCAATGTTTATTCACTAAATCTGATCACTATATTCTTTAAATGCTGTGCTCTTCTCTCTATCCTATGTTATTACATATCAACATTTATTCACTAAATCTTATTATATTCTTTCAATGCTTTGTTCTTCTCTATCCTAGTTTGTTACATATCAATGTTTATTCACTAAATCTTACCACAATATTCTTTAAATGCTAGGTTCTTCTCTCTATCCTAGTTTGCTATACATCAATGTTTATTCACTAAATCTTACTGTTATATTCTTTAAATGCTAGATTCTTCACTCTATCCTAGTTTGTTACATATCAATGTTTATTAATTAAATCTTACGGTGTAGTTTTTTCCCTAGCTTGTTTTATCATGGTGCAGCACCATGCCTCAGTAGTCTAGCACCATCTTGCCTTAATCGGCTCCATGATGCCGTTAAATTAAACAAGCCTTTTTCAATAATTAATTCTAAAACTGCCTTTATAAAACACAAACAAATATATTTGACTAATTAATAAAATGTCCCTGTTATATATACTGCAATTTAAGCACATTATTTACTTTTATTTTCATATCAATTAATTGTATTTTTCTTTAATGACCTGAAAGTAGTGACAATGCCTCAGATGTGTCTAGTTTACCATGCCTTGTCTAATTTCTAGGGAAAACATTATTACCGCTATATTCTTTAAATGCCGGGTTCTTCTCTCTGTCTGAGCCTGCAAAACTCTCCAGCTGTATCACTGTATCACACATCTTCTCCACACGCTCTGTAAATGCAGGATCCTGAAAACGGACATAAATCAGTCTAATATTCTGGGCTCAAGCTAGGTCTAAATTTTAGGGAGAACTGACTTCTCCCTCCAGACCTTGAGAGGGAGAAGTTTTCAACCAGAGGGAGACTTGAATTTATTTCTATTTTTTACAGTAATAAACAACAAAAAAGCAATGTACCATGTTAAACATTTATTTTCAAAATCGACATGATTATCATATGCATGTACCACATTTCTAAAAGTTGTCTTAATACATTAAATAATGTA
>JAECMU010348653.1:0-23681 GCA_016106625.1 Dracogyra subfuscus
CTTGGAAGAATTAAGAAACAAGACAGAAGTATTGAAAGAAGGCATTGATTCTGCAAAAGGAACAGTTAATTTTGTAAGAGCCTGGCCAGAGATGTTAAAAATTGTTGAATTAGTTTGTTACACTGATGCTGAATTGAGAGCAAGTGAGCAAAATTCATCATATACCAATAGTAGTATTGAGGCGGCAAGAAAAGTCGCAAATGATATTGCCAGAGGAGAAGTGGTTGTAGAGTCGCAATAGTGATTCGCCGCATATAGGAGAGAACAAAAATAATGGAGGTTATCATGCCATCAGTAAAGAGAGTAGAAGTAGCGAAAGATTGTTCAAAAGCAGTATTAACCTTTGATATGGCAGGAGTTGATTTAGCTCGAGTGCGTATATTAGATGGAGGATTGCTTCAGGTGGTAGTAACACCTAAAGAAGAATCAGTGTCAGAAACACACGTCATCGTAGACAATCAAGAAGAAGTACCTGCGGTTCGTTTCTACTCATGTCCATGTTTATTCGTAGGTTTTGTAGCAGAAGCAGACGTAATCGAAGTAGTGGATAGTCAGTGCTTGGAAAACGGAGACTTAAGAGTCGTAGTTAAGCCAGTATTCGCATAAGACAATTTCCTCTCTTCTGAAAAGAAGAGGGGATTACATAGGAGAATAAAATGAAAGACTGCATAGGATGTTTTGAGAGTAAAGAGGACGAAGAGTTCGGAATCAATAGAAGAATGAAAGATGGGTTACAGACCAGATGCAAAGAATGCATGAAGAAAGAAGCGCTAGCATACTATAGAAACCCAGATAAATTAGCTAAAAAAGAGGGATTTGATAGTTCAGACTACAGATTTAGACGAGTATATATGTTATGGAAAAAAGAAGGATACCCTACGCTATTAAAGCCAGCTCTTGTAGAAGGTGTCTATATGTCTGCAATGGATGCACGAATGATGACTCCATCAACCACAACTCAATTTAAAAGATTTTGTGAAGCAAACAATATTTCATATGCTGCGTTTAGAGGAATTAAAACTGGAGAAAAACACGGATCATCTAACTTATATAAATGGATGTATGTTTAAAAGGAGGCAACTATGGAAGAACGATTACAATTTTTCAGAGACTTACCGAGTCCATACCAAATCTTAGATGGGGTACCTTACAAAGGGCCAACTAGGCTTAGAGTTTCAAAGAAGCCATTTGATTACTCGGCTCCAGATATGGTAGTGATAGGAAAAAAAAGGTACATCTTGAATCATGAATGGTTCGAGAAGCCACCAACTAGTATGTCGCAACGAGCACTATTTATTCTTTCTAAAGCCAAGATAGTATACAAGTCAAAATTCAATAAGGGATATTATCCAAAAGCGGATATATTTAATAGATTATTTACAGGAGATAAAAATCATTGGGAGTTAAACGATCTAGGAGCCAAGCGTTTTGTTCAGATAGCAGATGAAAGAGATATCACTATGTTAGAGTCAGAGATTCCATACATAGCCAGGCAGCACATGTTGACTCATTTGATACGAGAGTACAGAGTAGTAACGCCAGAGCAAATCTCTAAAGTTATGAGTATCAGTACGCCTCTGGCAAAAGAACTGCTAAAAGATGTTACTTTCTCAACCAAGGGACTAGATGTAGAATCTTTTCTACAGCAAGCAGAGTTAAGTGTAGGATCTTTGGATGACTTCAGAATATCAGATGCTTTGTTAAGAAATATTACGATCAACGATAGACAAAGAATGGCTCTTTGTTTAAGATTTAATACGATGGGATTAGGGATTCCAAGAAAGAATACACGGCTTCAACACACAAGAGACAAGAGTGTCTACATGCGAGTGGTAGCTGGGATATTCGGAGTAAACTACAAGTCGATGTATCGACTACCAATTAACATAGAAGATATTATTGAAGAGGAAAAGAAATGCACTAAATTCTACACATTCCCTGATATTAGGCAAGGATTTACCAGTAGAGAGCTGTTAGCACTATTATCTTATTTTTACTTAGGCAAAGCATTCCCAGACGAAACGCTATTAACATTAGCAACAAGAGGAATTTTAACAATGTCATTCAACACTGATTATGGATCAATCAGAACAGTGTCAAAACCAGCTATTTATAAGAAATGACTCTTTAGAAAAACAATATAGGGTGTATAGTAAACCTCGTTAACCAAAACGGGGCTTACTATGCAAGGGAATCGAGGAAAACAATTAGAACGAGAAGTGAATAAGTTATTTAAGTTGTATGATAATAGGGGGATACATTGCCAACAGAATCATCCAGAGCAACTTACAGATGGAACATTTGTTAAAAGACACGGGTATGATTTTCACTTAATGTATAAAAATAAGTTCATAGTATTCGATGCTAAGGAGTGTCATTCAAATACATTTCATATTGAAACAAATTTAAAACCCCATCAGTTGAATGCAATGAAAAAAGTAGTCAACAATGGAGGAGAGGCGTTCTTTATGATATTCTTTTTTAACGAAAAGAAGTTGATACGATTAGATGTAGAAGAAGTATTGCGACTTATTAAAGAAGGAAGATTATCAGTTACAGCGGAGGACGGAATAAGCATTAAGCTAAATTTTTTAAACATAAAGTAAGGAGAAGGTATGGGTGAAAAAATTGACAGAGAGAAACGGTTCTCGTTTAGCTCGATAAAGAGTGCATTGTATGGAGATTGCGAGCATAGGGCAGTCAATGAGAAGTTTGAAGGGAACGAAGCGTGTGCAGTAGGACTTATAGTAGAAGATTTAGTGTGCGGAAAAGCTCCAGACAAAGAGTTGATTGAAAAATATTTTGTGTCAAAGAATGGCGGAAAAATGAAAGTCAACTATGGGAAGATGATGAACTTAGTATCCATATTGATGGATAATGAAGTTATGCAAGATATTCTCAAAAATTCAGAGCAGCAAGTATCCTTTGAAATGGATTACAGAGGAATGACTGTAAAAGGTATTGCAGATTTTGTTACAGAAGACACTATTTGGGATTTAAAAGTAGTGAAATCGGTGACAGCAATGGATTATTCAGCCGCTCATGGGACATATGTGCCTTTTTATGTATCATATAGATATGCTCTTCAAGCAGCATTGTATACCAGGGGTTTGAAAAAGAAATATGCTAAGCTAATTGCCATTGGAAAAGACACTGGAGAGGTTAGGGTTATTGAATTTTCACCAGACGTATTAGAGACTGCGTGGAACGAGTTCAGAAATAATGCAGAATATATTTACGAGTTAATCAATAGAGAGAGAGAGCCTAAGAGGTGTGAAAAATGTGCATTTTGCGCAGCAACAAGAAAAGGAACATTTGTAGAAGTGTCTACAATGTACTAAAGGAGAAAAAATGGAAATTCAGAGAGCTGAAGACATTAAGAACAAAGGAGATTCTTTTGTTATTTATGGAAAACCAGGAATTGGCAAGACCACTTTCTGTGGAGAATTAGAAAAAGCATTTATTATCGATGCAGATGATGGCTTGTCTTCCTTAAAAGGAAAAGAAGGATTTAGCTATGCAACACCTAGAAGTGAGAGAGATGTACAAAAGTTGATCGAATACTTGAGAGAAAACTATTCACAGTATAAAAACATTGTTGTAGATACTATCACTTCAATGGAATCAATGTTCTTGTACGAACGATCACTAGAAACAAAAATGAAAACACCAACTATGCAGGACTACGGAAAGATTAAATATTTTCTTGAAGGAGTCATCGTAAACCTAAAGCAACTAACTGAGTATGGCTTAAATATCTATTTTATAGCACATGAGCAGTTGGTAGAAGAGTCTAATCCAGATGGGAGTATCAACAATGTACTGCATCCAAGGTTAAGAGACACTTCAATGGCTTTTTTAGAGGCTAAAGCGGACTCGATATTGTACATTACGAAATCGACAACGAAGGGACTAGAAGATAAAAGGTTTTTCCGATTATCAGGAACATCAACAATTACGGCAAAACACCGTAGAGACAGAAGACAATTTTGCGAAGTAGAAGAATTATTAACAACAACAACAACAACGGAGAAGTAACATGGGTATTGGATTTAACGATCAATCGTTCAAAGAGAAGAAAACAGAGTTTGAAGCACCGAAGCCAGGAAACTACAGAGTAATTGTAGACAAATCCTCGAAAGACGGGTTTTCAAAACGAGACAAAGACCAGATTATCTTAGAATTACACATTCTAGATGGTGAAATGAAAGGCAGATCTGTTCGTCATTATTTGACAGATGGTCCATCTTCATCATTGTTTATTGGATTAGCTTTGGAAGCCTTTGGGATTAGCACCGCAGGGTTAAAAGAAGTAAGCTCAAAAACATTTATCGGTAAAACAGCAGTAGTTAATATTGTAGAGAATGACGCAGGCTATCTGGGAGTAAAGAGATTTTTAGATAGAAAGTATCTAACAGAAGATTTACCAATAGCAGAGAAGTTGGTTTCAAAGCAAGAAGTAGCTGACGCACCACTTTCTGTAGAAGACGCAGGCGGACCTGCATTCTAAGAAAGCTTTAAGCATGAGGCAAAGGTGCCTCATGTTTATTTATTAATAACACAAAAAGGAAAAGAAGATTATGAAGAACAAGACACTTACAAAGAAAATGAAAGAACAGTTAGTTGGTATTGTATTAGAGCAAATTATCACAGAGTCGTGCTTAGAAGCTAAGCAAGAAGTAGCAATTGTAGCATCTCAAGCATTTTACTCAAAATACGGGTTTCCAGGAACTCCTCAATACGAAGCACTTAACTCATTGCCAATTGAAGCTATGCCACATGTAGCAGAGATTCCAGTGATAGTTAAGATGAACAATTCGACAGCAGTCACACACAATGTTAAACTAATGACCACGGTGCCATTTGCTCAAGGAATGCTACCAGTAGTAATCCCAGAGAACGACATCTTGCCATTATTAGATAAAGTAGCAATGGAAGAGAAAGACACCTCAACGGTTAAGAAATTAGTCGAAGCGGCATTTGAAGAAATTCCTGGAACATTTAAGGCTATCCAGCTTTGGCCAGAATTGCTACCATTTATTATTGGAAGCTTTTATCCAGAGCGTGCTGACCAAATCGAAGGAGTTCCAGAGTCTATTATTAAGGCAAAGAACGCCATCGAAGAGCTATTAACTGAAAAACTTAAAGAGACTCCTAAAACAGATTTCGATGAAATATTAGAGCTAATCCCAGGAGATGTTGATCTTGAACCAGAAACTGAAGATACTAACAAGTAATTCTGGTTTGGAAGCACTAGAGAGAGCATTTAATCATCTCTCTAGTATTTCCAAAGTGATCAGAGTTGAGACCTACCAAACATCTGAAAGAGATGTCACGATGTTTGTATTTTATGAAGAAATTTTAACGGAGATATTTAATGCCAAAGATAGCAGGTAGTTTTGTAGATGGTGCAATTTATTATGATTTAGAAACAAGCGGCTTAGATCCGTTAAAGAATGAAATCATACAGATTGCAGCATTCGCGCCAAAGAGAAACGAGTGGTATATAGCAGATGTTGAGTTTGATATGGAAAAAGCAGATGCCACAGCGTTGGACATTAATCATTACGATCCACAAACGCCAAGAATACCAATGGACAGGATGATTAAAGAGTTTACTGCGTTTTGTAAAAGAAACACAGCAATCACAATGCAATCAGTAAAAGGATTTAAGTGGAACACAGCTGTTTTAGCTGGATATAACAACATAGGCTTTGATAAAGCGTGGATAGAGAAGATATATAAAGACAAAGGTTTATTTATGCCATTTTCTTATCAGCAAATCGATTTCTATAACTTTGCAATGATTAAATTGCCTCAGCTCAACTCACATAAGCAAACATCAGTTGCAGAGTATTTTGGGATTCCAACTGAAGGAGCGCATGATGCGAGAGTAGATGTTGAAATGTTATACAGTATAGCACAAAAATTAATAGAGGAATAAATATTATGAGCACAGGTGAGACTTGGCAAAAAGGAGTCAAAAAGAAGATTCATTTTTTAGAGAGAGGAATGACAACGTTATTCAAGCTTCTAGAAAGAGAGGATCTTTCAGAAATGGAGAAGGATTTAGTGGAACTGGAAGCTTCTGCAGCAATGGGGTATTTAAAAGCAATGCAAGTACGACTAGCTTATAATAAAGAGTTATCAAGAAAGTCAAACCCAATGTTCGAAGAAGAAGTAGAGCCTCTCAACGCAAAAGCAGCATACATTAATATGAAAGCTATTAATAGAACAAGGAAGTAATATTAGACAGGGATAGACAGCAAAACTGTCTATTCATGCGAGAAGCAAGGAGTGAATATGGAGTTAAGACAGTACCAGCAAGAAGCTATTGACGCAGTAAATAACAAAGGTCCTGGAAAATGGCTAGTTGTATTATTCACTGGAGCGGGGAAAAGCATAGTTTCAACTAGATTTAAAACAAAAGGAAGAATGCTGATACTAATTCATACAATAGATTTAGTCCAGCAAAACGCAAGTTACTTTAAAAACTGTGGAATAGAATCTGGGTCATTCCATTCAAATGGAGAAGACATCATAGTCTCAACTTGGCAGTCGATGAAAAACAGACTAGACAAATTTCCTCCAGACTATTTTGATATAGTACAGCTAGACGAAGCACATCGCTCTGCTTCGAAAGAATACACAGCAGTTATTCAGCACTTTAAACCGCGCCAACTGATAGGATTGACAGCAACTCCAAACAGAGCAGATGGAGTAGGCCTCGGATCTCTTTTTGATGAAATTGTTTACGAGAAAGATCTACGATTTGGCATTGAGAATGGGTACTTGTCAAAACTAAAGTGTAGACGGGTCGATATTAAAACAGACTTGTCATCAATCGCTCAATCTATGGGAGATTACTCAGCAAAAGAACTAACCAAAGTGATGGGTATCCAAGGGGCGAATAAAATAATTGCCAAGACAGTGTCAGAAGTAGAGAAACCATGTTTAGTATTTGCTTGCTCAATTGAACACGCTGAAAAGATTCAACAATTAATCCCAAATTCAGTAGTTGCTCACGGAAAAACAAAAGACAGAACAGAGGTTCTGCAGGAATTTAGAGATGGTAAAATTGATACACTAATCTCAATTAACATTTTATTAGAGGGCTTTGATGCTCCAAAGACAAGAACAGTAGTAATGGCCAGGCCAACAAAATCAACTACGCTTTACACACAAGTGGTAGGTAGGGTATTGAGGCTTTCAGAAGGAAAAGAGTATGGAACCATTGTTGATATGGTTGGAAATACAAAAGATAACGACCTATGTTCCGCAGCAACATTGTTAGGGTATGACTTAGAAGGGGTTCCAAGTTCTCTTATCGAGGATTTAGAAGGAGACTTGTTTGACCTACCAGAAATGATTGAAAAAATATACGACACTCCAGAAGTATATTTAAAGAACGACAAGATGGTAGATTTATTTAGAAGAAAGCATAAGGTATCCTTGCGCGATTTATTTTTTATAGCAATGCCAAGCGGAGAGTTAGTTCTGCCATTGTCAAGAGGAAGATGGATAGGGATAGAGCCAATTGATAGTATTGGTGAGACAAGAGTAATAACAAACCTAAGAGTGCCAACGGGACAAAGGAGACCAGCCCAAGAAGTAATTGATAGAATATTTACCTTCCTAAAAGAAAGAACTGATGAAAACATGAGTCATTTACGGAAGAGTAGGAAATCAGGACAAAAGAAAAAACCAGCAAGCCAAGCTCAGAGGAGCCTGTGCATAGGATTATTAAAGAAAAACAATGAAACATTTGATGTCTCCAATCTCACGATGTATGAGGCTAGTACACTAATATCAAGATTAAAAACAAATATGAGGAATAGAGATGGCCGTTAGTACACAGAACTTATTTAAGAAAATCAAAGAAAAATTCACTTGTTATGATGCGGCAGCAGCATGTGGAATAACTTTGAACTCACTAGGAAGAGGTAAGTCGTTCCGCCCAGAATCAAACAACCCTACAAGCTTACACATAGTAAATGAGAATTTTTATAGTGACTATGGAGATGCTAGTGATGAAAATCACGGAGATCAAATACAATTATATCAATTCGCAAAAGGATTATCGTCTCCGATAGAAGCAGCACTGGAGATAGCCGAATCATTAGGGATAGACACTGGCCAATCTATAAGCACAGGAGCTATTCACAGAACAACTGGACAGATAAGAATAAAAGAGATTGTAATTAAAGCTATCGAATATTGGCACTACAATATAAAAGCAACAGATCGAGCATATTTAAATAAACGAGGAATTTCAGACGAAACTATCAAGAAATTTAAAATAGGATCTTATGATGTAGATACTTTTGAGTACTTAGAATCACTTGGATATGCCGAGGATGAAATAAGCAATGCAAGCGTGATAGGATTAAGGGAGAGAATTGTTTTTCCATACTTCTATCATAATAAGCCAGAATATTACATAGCAAGAACTACTAACCCATTATCAACAGAGCCTAAATACAAAAAGATGGCTCAAAATGGTCTTAACGAACATAGCGTTTGGGGAATAGATGATTTAAGAAGAGCAAAAAAAGGAAAGGTAGATAAAATCATTGTAGCAGAAGGTATAATGGATGCATTGTCAGTAGCTCAAGAGGGTTATTGTGTAATCACTCCAGTAACAGCTTCGTTCTCAAGGGTTCAACAAGAAGAAATCATCGAGATACTCAAAGACAAGAAGATACCAGTCTATATCTGCTTAGATTATGACCCACGCTCTCACGCAGGGCAGAAAGGAACAATGAAATTGGCAAAAGCGATGTTTAAAAAAGGAATCAATCCGATAATCATCCAATTAGAGCCAGAAGACACCTCTCAAAAAGCGGACATCAACGAATGGGTATCTGAAAAAGGACTAACCGTAGAAGCTATCTTGAATATGAAAGTATTTCAGACAACACAATTAACAAATGAAATAGAATTAGTAAGAGACGATCCAGACGAATTAGAGAAGATGATGAGAATGATCCATAATAACTTCAGTAATGCTCAGAGAGACGTAATGTTTGAAGAGATAGATGAAGAGTTGGGCTTAGCAAGATCAAGCATGAAGAATCTAATTAAAAGGGCCGTGAAAAAGAAGACTCAGGCAGAGATGTCTGAAGCTATTACTAAAGCTCATGACTTAAAATACGATTCCTCAATGGATACGACATATAGATTTAACGATCATTATTGGAAAGCTTTAGATGACAAATCAATATTAGATATGACTTTAGGAGAGTTGGACGCTGATAGAGATGACGCTAAAGAAAAAGGATTACGATCTTTAATACAAAAAGATGTCACAATGTCTACTCAAGAGGCAATTTCGTTTGACTCGAATCCAGACTTAATAACCTTTAGAAATGTTACAATCAACATCAAGCGAGGAGTAGTTGTTAATTCGGATAGAGATTTCTTGGTAAGTAAAATTATCGACGAAAACTACGACAAGAACGCAACGTGTCCAAAGTTTGAAAAGTTCCTATCGGAAGTAACTATGGGAGACAAGAGCAGAATCAAAGCATTGCGCTCAATGATGGGTTATTGCTTGATTAATTCATCTAAGTTCCAACAATGCTTTATGTTAATAGGAGATGGCTCCAATGGAAAGTCAGTTCTAATGAAAGTATTGAGAGATGTTCTCGGCGACGAAAATGTGTCATCGCTAATGATGGGTCAAGTCCAAGAGAAATTTAAGATGGAAAAAATCAAAGGAATGAAAGCAAACATAGCAGAGGAGAATGTATCAGATGCCAATGGTTCGGGAGTAGTCGCGAGTTTAAAGACAATGGTTTCTGGAGATTCTATCTCAGCCGAGGTGAAGTATGGAGACGTAGTTAAGTTCGCGCCAACAGCTGTGTTTATATTTTGTCTAAACAAAGTGCCTACTTTCAATGAGCCAGATGGAGGATTGATTCGACGGTTAAATTTTATTGACTTTAATATGACCTTTAAAGATGTCTTGACGCCTTCGGAAAAATTGAACAAAAGATTCGCTATTAAGAACGAAGATTTAGTTAGAGATTTAAAATCGGAACGAAAAGGTATACTGAGAATGATGCTCAATGCAGCTCACGAAATCACCAAAGCAGGCTCAATCGAGATTTGCAACGATTCTGCAAACAGGATACAGGAAATCAAAGACAAAGGATTGTCTGTAGAAACTTTTATCAATTACAAAATTGCGAAAGTAGCTAGTGCAGATTGGGGGATTGACGAGATATACAGTGACTACACTTTGTGGATGAAGAATGAGGGACACACAGCAAGAGACAACATGAAGAAGCAAGACTTCATAGCGATTTGCTCAGGCAACAATAGGATACATGGATTTGAATCCACGTTCGACAAAACAACTAGAAAAGTGGCGGTGTACAAATGTTAGATCAACTAGAAGGAGTAATCTCAGTGAAAGTAAAGGACCTGTTGGAGATTTACAACGAGTGTCCAATAATGTTCTCAACGCTAAGAAACGAATTGGCAAACAGAAACGTGTCTATGAGAGTCTTAGATGAAATGGGTGGAACCATATGTATGTTTGAGGTCTATCAGCCAGTGGAGGGGCTTAGAATGAAGACAAAACTAGTAGTGGGTAATGACCGAACAAGGTCGTGGAAGATATGGAAGCTAGCAGGAGGCTTATTCCCAGTGGGAGATGTCGATAGCGAAGCATACAAAAGTATGCTTGAAGTATACAAATACGAATCTATGAGCGATTGGCAGAAAGCTATAGCAGCTGTATCAGACCTATCTTATGAGACATCAAAAAAATACAATGCGAAGATGTTGAACATAACACTAGAAGAAGACAGGCTGAAGGTCTTGCTAAAAAAGAAAGACAAAAGTGAAGAACATTTCACGGAGACGGAAGCACTTAAAAAATCTCTTAGAGAACTGAAGACTAAAGGATGTGGCCCGTCTGGAAATGAAAGACCAGACTGGCGCACATACTTTAAGATAGTAAGTATTTATTGGAGACAGTTTTTCTAAGGAAGATCTGAAAAGAACTCATAGCCAGATAGGCGAGACAGTTCTTTTAGAGAAATCTCAGATAGGCTTCCGCCAGCATTATTCATGCCGATGTAAGCTTTCACTTTGCCTTTTCCATACCAGATAGCTTTGTAGAATCGGCGAGGGACTTCAAATCTCTCGCCTTTTTTATTTGCTAAACTCGGAGTTAACCAATCGTCTTTAATAGCGCCAGTAACAACATAACTAGGGCCAGCAGCATTTTTAGCAAGATTAGCAAAATCTCGCTCAGCTACTCTCCAAGCCTTCCTATTGAAACTCGATTTCATTAGTTCGATATTCTTACGATCAAATCCAACTTTAGCATCGCTATCTGAAACAAGACTAGCAAAATCAGCTAAGTGCCCACGATCAATATTGCTAGCACCTTTTTGAGCAGTTAGATCTTCATCCCATTTATACCGCTCACGTATTTTTTTGCCACCAATAGCAGTTTCTCCAGCTTGTGCAAATAAAGGTTTACCAGAGAGTTGTCTCTTTTCAGCGAACTCAACTATTTTAGCTAAGATAGTCTTAGTAGGCTTCTTGCCTCGTTTAAGATACTTGAGTTGAGCATCAGTCAAAGTAGGAATTAAACTAGGAGCCATCACAGTGTCTCCATTAGATAATTTAACCTGGACAGGTAAGTCAGTAGCAGAATGAGGTCTAGCAAACTTAGAGTTCTTACGGACAAGTTTAATTTCTTGACTGTAGTTTTGGAACAAATAAGCTTTTTGCTGAGTGCTCATTTGTGCTAAGCTAATAGGAATTCTAATCTCAGTACCCTTAAGATTCATTTTCAGTTGGAAAGTATTATGTTTTCTAGCCTGATAGAACGCTTCGGAAGCCTTCAAAGATTTCTTCTTGCGAGTAAGACGTAAATCTGGTTGATAACCAGTTAAAACAGCAGTTCTCTGAGCAGGGGTTAGTCCATTCATTTTGACAGGAATACGAACTCCATTGTTCAGTTTAATACTGAGATTATCAACATCCTTTGTAAAGTAAGACTTATTGTAAATGCTTTGCTTTCCAAGAAACCCCTGGACTGTGCGATCTACAACGAAAGGAATTTTTTGCAATACAAATTCTGGGCGCTTCTTCTTATCGTTATAAATCTTAGCCAAAGTTCCAGACTTGCCTCCATAGGCCAAAGGATCACTTGATACTTTAATCGACCCATTGGAGCTTTTAAACATATCTTGAATCGAAGAAATTACAGCATCAGCAATAGTAGAATCAGCGATAGCGACTTTATCTTGCAGTCCAGAGCGATTAGCTAATTTTCTAAGTTCACGAACTTTTAAACCAAGCAAAGCCATTGGTTTGGTTAAATTCGATCCCTTTTCTTTTTGAGTGACTCCTTGAAGAGAGAATGGAGCTAATCCACTAAACTGACCAGCAGCCATAGTAAGAAGCTTAGTAGGATCTTTAAGGAATTTGCCAAACAAAGTTCCAGAATCCTCATATTTCTTATCTTTTTTGCCAGGCTTATCTTTAAAGAAACTAGCTAGAGAATCATATTCTTTAAACCGTGGATCACGTCCAGTGAGTAGACCAAATAAGAGCTTAGAGAAATTAGATCCTTTACCTACAGCAAACTCAGTCGGCGCGCGACCCAACTCAGAGAATTTTAAATCATCATATCCATTTCCGACAATCTTCTCGAAGTCGGGAAGAGCTTTAAAATAATCAATAAAATGGCCAGCTGTTCTGAAGTAATATTTCTTATCTGGGTCAGCGGCAGCAAAAGTAGCCATCAATTCACTAATGTCAGCATCCATCCAAGATAGCCCCCCTTGATTATAGGCATCGTAAAACCGTTGACCAAAATAATCTAAAATATCCTCTTCTGGCTCTCTCTCAGCAAATAGCATATTGACTAAAGCAAGTGCCATATTAACTGTGATTACACGAGTGGCAATCCTAACACCAGATGCTCTATGAACATGAGAAACAAGTTCGTTGCCACTGAACATTTGAGAGATAGTACGAAAATTAGACTCAGTCCAATCGGCTCCTAAGAATCCAAGCTTAGCAAGTCTATCATGTTTCTTGTTTCGGCCAACAAGTCTACCTTTGCGATCTAAGCGACGATTCATATCAAGGCCACCAAAATCATTGTTAGCCATCTGAGATGCAGCATGTAATAAGTCACCATCATTAACTTCAGGAAATTTATTACGAAGATAAGCAAGCTCGTTAAGAGCAGATTGCATCTTCGCGCCACGACCAACGACATCAAACGTGAACTTAGAAATTAGACTAGCACCAGGCAATCCAAAAGCCCTAGTCTTAATACTGTCCAAACCAAAGGCCTTTTGAGTAGAGCCGACGAATCCAGCTTCAATTAAACCTTGTACATCAGCGCCAAAAGCATCATAATTAACATTTCCTTGCTTAATGTAATCCCACATCTGCCGCGGATTATACCACTTGTCGACATGAGATCCAAAAGCAAGAGACTTATACAAAGCAACAGCGTGAAATACACTATAGGATAATTGAATAGACTTAGCCCAAAGATTGACATTCTCTACACGACTAAGATTAGCAGCAGCCAATGAGCCTTTTCTAAAAATATCGGTAGTTGAGAAAAGATTCTTAGCATATTTAGCTCGAGAAGAATCCATATAGAAGACTCGGCCATTAGGTCCGTCTACTTTGATGTTATGTTTTGAATCTTGAGTTAAGCTCAGAGAGCCCTCTTTTTCCATCGCAATAATCAATGCTTCCGTTTTGACATTTTCTTGCAGATTTCTATGAGCGTCTTCCATACCACTTAAAATATTTGTAGGCAAAGCGTGTCCTTTAGCAGACATTTCCGCAGCAGACATTTTACGTCCAGCGGCTTCTACAAATACTTTTTGGAAATCAGAATGAGACTTCAATGGATCACTCACAGTGGCTAAGATTTTTTGGAGACGAATAGTCATTGGGTCGTTTTTAATCTTAGCAAATTGAGCTACAGATTTAGAATACCCAGCAACAACCTTACTAGAGCCAACAAAGAGAGCCTGTTCAATCTCAGTCTCTGTCATATTATATCTCTTGCCAAGGCGAGCAATCATCCTTGCGGCTTGAGCAAACATTCTACTGCCCTTAGCAGCATTCAAACTATGTGTTCCATGTATTTTATTCAGTGGATCAAGAGTTGACTCAGAGCTAAAAGAAAGATCTTTGGTATGATAAAAATTATTAGCAATAGAGTCGATTAGATTTGTCTCTGGAACGAACCCAAACATACGCTTAATCTTCTGCTTCAAGTAACGAAGCAAACGAGCAAAACGACCTTGTTTTAAAGCACTCTTTTGACCAAGCAGAACTGCGATAGCTTCATTGTAATATACACTGCTTCCTTCTTTTAAATCGGGATAAGAGACTCTCATCAAAACTTTAACAGGATGAAAATCTGGTAACAATTTGATTTCAGCAGCCAATTTAGAGAATAACAATGGATTAGACTTGTGTATCCTTGTGAGCATATGATGCCCAATCTCATGATACAGAGCTTCTTGAGTTGCTCCTTCAACAAGAGTAATAACACCATTGGAATATGTGTTCTCTTTGCCAACAATAATTTTAACCCCAAATTTCTTTGTTGCATTTTTAATATCATCATTGGTAGCAGTTTGCGAGTTCTTGACAGTCTGGCTACGAAAATTAAAAGTCTGAGCTCTTTTATAAGTCTCTTTAAAATCCTTATGAAAGGCTATAACCTTATCAGTCGCCTTGACCTGTGAAATAGTAGAGTGATTTTTGCGCAAGTCTGCCAAATGTTTAGAGACTTTATCAAAACCAATCATATCAAACACACTATTTTTGTGTAGAGAAACACCTTGAGCTTCAACAATAAGAGAGTTGATTACAAATGCCTGGGTCTTTTTATCAAGCTCTGCCAGATTCCTACTGTATAAATCGTTAAATCGTGAACCATCGGAGTAGAGCTTAGAATTAACCTTTATGTTTCTATACATACCTTTAGCAGAAAAAGCAAAAGTGCCATCATCAGTGATCTTGAGAAAATCACGGAGGAAAGAGTTACCTATTCTATTTATCGTAATATCATGGATCACATTATCACTACTTTGTGCTTCAAAAGCTAAGCCTGCCGCAGCGTGGATAAGGTCGGCTGCATATAAAGCATTGAGATCGACATTGTCCATTTCATACTGAGTAAACTTTAAAGAAGTTTTAAGCATCGCTTTCATAGATGAATTAGAGGCTCCAAAATAAGGATTACCAGAGTATAATTCAGACTTAATGCCCATCATTTGAGTAGCTCTTTTAGCCTCTGCTGTGTCAGCAATACCTGGAATCACAACTTTAGCTCCTGAACCATCTGCGCTAGAATCTAAGAAAGCAATAGCATTTTGGAGTCCATTAGAATTATCTTTAGTATTGGATCCAAACTTGTCTCCAGCCAAAGTATTCGCAATAAAAGCAATATGTTTCAAAGCAGTAGTAACACTCGAAGTAGAAGTGGATCTTCCAGTACGAGTACCAGTGACAGAATACCCATCGACAGTCCTCATTCCAGAAACAAACTTTACGACATCAAGCATAGTTTCACTAACTTGCTTCTGATCCATACCAGGTTTTATGGCAAACAAGAACAAACTAACTAAAGGGCGGGCCTGTTTACTAGTAAGTCCAAGTCTAAAAGTAATCGGATCTTTCTCATCATCCATAAATAGAGATTGAAGAGTAGACAATGCTGAGGTAGCATAGGACACTAAAGTAGGATCCATATTTGTTTCACTATCTTTTGCATGTAGAGTCAGCGCATCGCCATTGGCATTTCGATACACTACAGTTTTAGTGAAGCCAAATTTCATAGTCATAAGTAAGTTAGCAGCACTAATATTACTAACAATAGAACCAATAGCGTCTTTACCATTACCAGTATTTTCTGAAACAAATTTATTGTACTCTAAAGATCCAAACCTAGGTATCACCTCTTCGGTAAGTTTAGGTAGTTTCTTGAGAGCCTCTCTCATTTCAGCCACACCCATATCCAGAGTAACTCCAATATCGAAAGTAGATTTACTCATCTTTGGATCAGAATAATCGTCTAAGATAGTTTGGACATATGCGTTATTAGCTTCTTCAGCATTCAAAGCACTATCAAGAAGTTTTTCCCAAGTTTTAATATCTTGAATAGCAGTGGAGCGCTCCTCTTGAAGTTTTAATGCTTGTTCTGCAGTGGGAGGAACAATCTTTCTATCTGCTTTGCGGGATCTTTCCTCAACTTCAGCAAGTCGAAACTCAGCATCATCAAGTCTTTGGCGCGCAGCAATTGAGCGTTGCGTTTTATGAATAGACATCACGAAACGAGCATCGGCATCAAAATCTTCACCAGCATTCTTTACAGATTGCTCATAATTTAGCGAGATGTTATTAGCATGTGGATCAGAATCGATAGCAACAATTCGTGCGACAGCTGTACTGTGAGGTCCATCAGAAGGAATCCTAGTAGCAGGAATTAAATCACCTATCTTTAGTTGCATTCTCTTAGCAGCATTAGCAGAGATAACAGTCTCTCCGTGGATAACCACATTGTTATCAACTTTTGATCCATTTAAAAATCGATAAGCTTTAATCTTTTTATCATAGAATCCTAAATCAGGAACTGAGACAAGACGAGCTCTTTCAAATCGGGCACTAATTTTCTCTTGCAAAGCTCCATTGATAAATGGCATTAAAGCATTTAAAATCAGAGGATTATTATAGGCTTCGTTTCCAAGAAGCTCAATAGCATCAGCCATACCATTGTCGGCCATCTCACTTGGAAACAGATTGTCTAAATCAGCAATCACCGCAGCAATTCCATCTTTTCCAAGACTCTTAATATTTCTATTAGTAAGATCTGTTAGGATAGCAAGACGTTTCTGAGCATTAGGTAATGACACTAAACTACTAATAAGCTGACGAAGCATACGAGCCTCTTTGCCACCTCGTTCTAGATCCGACATATCCTGGACAGTTACAAAACCACCACCATCTAGATCAAGACTATTATAACTATAATCTCCATTGATAGATGGTGTAGCAGTACGAGAGTCTGGATGTGAGATTTTAACAGGAGAAGCACCATCACCTTTTTTTGCATTAATGTCTTGGTTATCAAAGATTATAACATCAAGCCCTGTTTCATCAAACACTTCTTGCAAAGCAATAACAAATGGATTATTCTGATCCATACGACTAACATTTTTAAGCATAGATTTAGCTGCAAAGCCTCGGCCAGACATATGTGCTTTTATACCATGAGGTGAAGTTTCTCCAGGAGAGAGAGAAGTTGTATCTCCAAGCTGAGAAACATACTCATCACCAAAAGCCTCTGAGAAATATGCTTGTCCATCGAGACGGTCAAGTATCTCTTTAGGAGTCATATCTCTAAACTGAGAGTTCTCTCCCAACTTAGGCAAGAAAACATTTTGAATAAAATTATGATCCAAAGAAGCGGTCTTAATTTTATGGCCAAATTTCATTGATGGTCCACCTTTATTGATAATATCAGAACGAAAGGACGCTGTTTTAGCATCAAATCCTTCAGATGTTTCAAATGGGTTTAATCCTCCAAAGGCCTCTTTAAGAACATGGTCAGCCAATAATATTTGCTTCTCAGCCATAGTAGATTTTGCAGGAAACTTAATGCCCTGTACATCTTTGGCACGCACGAACAAACCTTTCTTAGAGCCACCAAATTGTGGCAAGAGAACATACCCTTTGTGTGATAAGCTAAAAGCAATTCTAGATTGGTCTTTAATACTTAGGCTATTCCAATTTCCTTTTCCTTTTGTGTCTGCATATAGGAAAAACTCATGACGCTTATCAAGAGGAACACCTTTTAATAATGCCTGTGACAGAGGAGAGTTAGGAACCAGAGCAGTATCTAAATCTCCGTTCACACCTTTAAACATATATGATTTTAAAGAAGTTGGCCCAAATAGACTGGCAGAAATAGCATCAATATCAAACATAGAGTTGCCATTGTCAGCTATTTGAGCGAGTGCCTTTGTAAGTCCCTCTTCAGAAAACTCAGCAGTCTCTAAAGCGCTAACCATTGTGTAGACAGCATTGGTAAGGTCCTCATTAAAAGTAGAGTCAGCTCCACGCTCATAAATATTTAGCCTAACTGAGTCAGCAATAAATTGAACATAATCGGGATTAACACCAGTTAAAACAGCAAAGGCAGCTATCTCCGACATGTTGTCGTTTAAGCCTAGCGCATCTTCCATAAAATCATTAATGTCACCATCATAGCTAGATTCACGAGCGAAGAATTTAGAGACCAGCTTTTTAGTCTCGAAATTACTACGGAATTTATAAGCCTTAGAAGCATCGCTGGAAACATCTCCAATAGCGGCTAAAGTGACTCCTTGGAATTGCTGGACAAGAGACTGAAAATTGTTATTAGATAATCTAGTATCACTTTTGTAATCTTTGGCCAAACTTCTCAAAGCGACAGCGACAAGACTAGGGGTTGGAGTGCTAGGGTCTTTAAATTCTTCCATATAGATCTTCTCTGCAATATTAAAGAACTGAGATGCAGTACCAGATTTATCATCAAAGCGTGCATAGTACTTTACAAAGAAGTCCATAACCATATTGAACGATTTAGAACCAACAAATGAATTATCATTACTAATCTTAGCGATACGGTCAGTGATAAAAGAGACTTTACTTTTGATACGAAGCAAGGTTTTAGTTTCAGAATCAGCATTTAAAAACTCATCTGTTGAGATCTTGCCAGTATTAATCCCAAGTCTATTCATAACATACCCTAATCGAGAGGCTAATAAGTCAGATTGCTCTTGAGTGGTATTGGGATTAAACATATCATTTAATATACTCTCATAGGTATACCTTTTACCATTCACAGCAGTAGCTAAAAGCTTATCTATTTGGGCAATCTCTTTAGTAGTTACCTTAGTATCTAAATATTTCTCAAAAATCTTACGAGTCTTTAGGGCTGCTTCTGTTTTCTTACCAACAATAGAATTGTCTTGAGCAACGTTAACTCTATCAGGAATAGGGTTGACATCTAACTTTTCATTGTAATTAGCATCATTATTCGCGAAAGGATGGTTTTTGTCGACTTCAGTACGAGCATAGTCTTCGTGAAGAATGAAAGCCTGCTTCTCATTAGAAAAGATGTTATTGACACGAGCAGCTAGTTCTGCAAGCATCTCGACATCACCCATAGCATCATGAGCATAGGCAGTATCTATATTAAAATGCTTAGACAGGCTAACTTGAGTATTAGCTCCCTTAGTTTTTCCTAAACTAAAGCCGTTTCTCATAAACTCTTGGCGCCAATCGATAGTAGAATATTTAGGCAATTTGACATCGAGAGTAGAAAACGCCTTATCAAGAATTGGCATATCAAAGTCGAAATTATTAAAACCATGTAGATATTGAATATCGTACTTGGCCATAAATTCTGAAATCTGAACTAAAGCTTCTTTTAAGCTAGTAGTATGATTTTCGGGATTAAAATTCTGAACCTTGAGAGCTTCTTTTTGGCTATCAGTAGCATCTTTTTTCGGGTCATAGTCTAATTTAATCTTAATATCAAGTTTATGTTTTCCATCAGCAGTTTTAAACGAGACTTGGGTAAGATTAGCAGTATTGGTATTTAATCCATCAGTCTCAGTATCAAAATAGGCACCATGTATAAATTTAGGTAGGTACTTAGCAGGTAGTTCATTAAAAAATCGAACTTGAGCACTATCTTTTCCATGTACCTTTGAAACGCTATCTACTAAAGATTGACGCATCTCAGCTTCGGTCCCGTCTTCCACTTTCGGTTCAGTTTTAGTTTCAGTCTCAGTTTTAGTTTCAGTCTCAGTTTCAGTCTCAGTTTTAGCTTTAGTTTTAGTTTCAGTCTCAGTTTTAGTTTTAGCTTCAGTTTTGGAATTAATCACAGTCTTAGCATCTTCAACAACAGTCTTAAGCTCAGCTATAAGATTAGCAATAGTATCGACATCAGTATTAGTCTCGGTCTTAGTCTCAGTCTTAGTCTTAGTCTTAGTCTTAGTCTTAGTCTTAGTCTTAGTATCACCATTAGGACCAGAGGTAGTAGAATCAGTTCCAGGGTCTCCAGTCTCACCTTGAGGCCCAAATAGGGCCTCGATCTCATTGACCATTTCTTGAATATCAGAGGCATCTTTGTCAGTAAGATACCTATCATTATCATTATAGATTTGCGCAATCTCATTCCGAGCGTCTATGATTTCTTGTTTAGAACTAGAATCAGTAATACTAGAAAAAACACGATTAGCATTTACCATCGCCTCTTTAGAGAAATCATTCGTAGGCGCAGTGCTTTCAGCCTCTGGAGCAGGCTCGTTGATCTCATTCATAATGTTTTCAGCTTGAGCCTGTCTTTGCTGTATCCGAGCTTCATTAACTGCTTTAGACAGATTAAGTTCTTGGTTTGATTTGGCAAAACTGCCAGACTTATCCAAAGATGCATAAAGAACTGAAAGCCCCTTAACAATACGTCCTTGAGATTGAGCTGCTTTAAGAGCACGGGTGACTTTACTTCCAAAAGTAGTTCCACGAGGAGCTGTTTTCTCAAGCAATCCAGCCATTGTTTTGCCGTTCTGATTACGAATATCAAGCATTAGATCAGTTAATACATTAAGATCAGTACCAACTAAATCTAAGATATTTTTAATTTCGTGCTCTTTTAAATCTGTATTATCTTCAAGGGCACCTTGAAAAGTACCATTAGTTAAAATTGCTGGATTAATACGACTTTTAATTAATACTCTATCAATATTTTTAGCAGCCTCTGGATACACAACTTCACCAGTTGTCTCGTCTATCTCATTGTAATTGTCAAAGTTATATGCATCAGCCATAAGTTCTTTCGATTTAGCAGCAGCATCTTTATGACTTAATCCGTCAGTCTTCATCAAAGCGTCAGTTACAGAGTCCTCTTCAAGCATTAGCTCCAAAGCGTTTCTCTTCTCTTGGTATCTCTCAGCGATACGATTTCTTTGGGCACGATTTTTAGACTTAGCAATCATCTTCATTTGCTTGTGCTCAAGTTTTTCTTCGGGACTTAGTTCAACAGCAAAGAGTTGACGAGAGATTGCAACTTGAGCCTCAGTACTTGGCGCAGAAGCTAAATCTTTACGCAATTCTGCAGTTCTTTCAAGTCGAGTATCAAAATTTGCTACCTGTTTTGTAGCCATACGTTTAGCATTGACATCTGAAACAACACTAGATGCACCAGACACCCCACCGAAAGCAGTACCAGACACAAAACCTGCAACACCTTGTTCCATAGCAGAGACTACATCAAATTCTCCGTCCATCTCAAGGACGCCATGCAACTGCTCAATTAGACCCTGGGAAAATTCCTCAATAAATTCTCCACTACCATTTTTAGCAGCTCCAGCAAGAAATTGAAGAGCACTATTAGATCCGAGCTTCTTCATAAGTCCAACAGCGTGAGCACGAGTTCCAGCACCCCACATTTTATCAAGTACAAGCTTTTCATTACCACCAATCAAACTAACCAGAGCGTGTGGTATAGCAGCAATATTAGAAGAAACAAAATTTGGATTACCGTCTTGCACAGTCTCTTTGAACATTCCATTCGCAGCCTGAGCGTGTCCAAAAGCATAAGCCGCTACTCCACGAGTAACAGCTGCATTTCTCATATGTTTAATCGACCCATTACGAACTGCTTTGCGAACCGCCTTTGCGCCTCCCCTCTTGAGCACTTGTTTCATAGTGCGTCGAGTTAAAGTCTTACCGATGGATTTTACAGCAGCTCCAGCTCCTGCTTTAGCAAGTGCCGCTCCAGTTAAAGCAGCTCCTTGACCAACAGCCGATAGTCCACCAGTAGCTCCAGCCAGAGCAACTGATCCAATTAGAGCAACTAAATCAGGAGCGACTTGCCCAAGTGTTTGTGCTAAATAGTGACCAGCATTATCAAGAGAATCAAAAGCGTGGCCATCTCCTTCGTCATTAAAGACCGAGAATTTTTGACGCCAAGCTTCACCAGCAATGTCGTTTGCCCGCGAGTCAGCATAGAAGTTAGCAGCAGTTTCGTTCGCTCCAACAATATCTGTAAGAAATCCAGCTGTTAAATTGGCCAGAGATTTAGTGCCTTCCCATCCAGATGATAGACCATCAGTAAATGAATCCCAATAGCCCTTTTCTCCCTCGGGGTGATCTTTGGCATAAGCAATTGCCTTAGCTTTTGCTAAATAAGCCTCCTTAATAACTTGCTTTCGATACTCATATCCATCGGAGCCAGCGTGCTTGTCGTCAGCATCTGAAAGCATGCCTTGCAAATACATACTATCTGTTTGTTGATCTTCAACAGAACGACTTTCCCAAGCGTCTGCAACATCGGCATCCATATCAGCAAACATGCCTTTTTCAAACTGAGGATCTCCACTGGTAACTCCTTGTAGACGATCATAAGGAGACATACCACGTGCAGATTTATTGCCAAGTAAGCTTTGATAAGTTTGGTCGATATAGCTTTGGTCTATTTCCTCTCCCATACCAACTTGGTAGTTTGCTTCGTTGAACTCATCCTGTGCAGATGGTACTTGAGGAGCTTGATTTGTAGCATATTGTTGAGTGGGAATTTGAGTGGTAGAAGGATCATAATGTCCATTGGTGGACGGATCGTTGACATTAAATGCAGCTTGAACGCTCTCGGAAGTGGGAGCAAATCGCTCATCATTGGGGTTAGACATAAGTCCTCCATTTCTTTAATTTATGAATGGGAAAATATAAGAATACCCCTATAAAATGATAAATCAAGATATAGGGGTTTTCTTTTGTAAAACGACTATTTAAATCGATTAGCTTTCTTTTTTCTGCGAGCAAGCTCTTGTTTAAAAGCCTTTTTATCTGAGGCTTTCTTATTCGCCAAAAAAGTGCTAGCTTTGTCTAAGCCCTTCTTTGTGCGTTTCTCTATAGCCTTTTTTCTCCGCGGGAAGTCAAAGGACGAGGACTTTTTTTCTTAGCCCTGATATTAGGATTGCCATTTTTGCCATACTTAATAAAGTCGAGCATCTTGTCAGTCATAGTAGCCTTAGTAAGCTTAGCTGGTCCTTCCTCACTAGAACTATAGAAAGGGCTAAGACCTTTTTTTATCCTAGACTCAGCATATGCAGAGGCTAGTTTAGCAATAGACGGAGTTACTTTTCCACCATTAGCAAGATGTGCAACTTGAGACTTACTTAGAGTAGGTACGAGAGTCGGAACACTAACCTCTTTTCCACCTATCTTAACTCCAATGGAATATTCAGTCATAACTCTTTTACTTCCATCTGTCATCTTAACCTCCCCAAGAAAACCAACGTCTTTTGGAGTTTTTGTACCATGACGAAAGCCATATTTATTCTTGCCAGAACCACCTTGCTTAGGTTTAGCACTAAATATATCACCAACAGTTTTAGCGGCCCCTTTAGTAGAGTTAACTAAGGCACCAGGAAGTTGCTTAGCTGAACCAGCAGCTCCTTTGGCAGATTTATTTAAAGCATCTGGGATTCTCTTAACGGCATCAGAAGCTCCTTTAGCAGAGAAATTCAAGGCATCGGGGATTCTATTAATTGCACCCATAATACCTTTGTCATCATTAAAAAAGTCTTTAATCGCTTGAACTCTCTTAGCACCTGGCAGTTTAT
>JAECMU010349002.1:0-11969 GCA_016106625.1 Dracogyra subfuscus
ATATATATATAAAATAATTAATAAACAAAAATAAAGAGCATAATTCTGGTTTTAAAAAAAAGAAAAGCTTTCATAGTGGTATTCAGAATAGTTTATATTAACACTGAGTGGCGAAGGTTTTTTAAAGTTCAATCTGGCTATATGATACAAAAACAAAATGTAGCTATTCCCCTTATGAAGTTTAAGACAATTTTTACATATTTTATACATATTATTTTACGAATCTAGGAATATTATATTGAGACACATTTTGAAAATATATTTTGTCTCACAACAAACCTGGTAATGACTGGTGCTGGTCCCAGTCAAATCTGACCTGACAGAAATGCGTCCTTGCGTTGGATCAACATAGAACAGGTCGGTGTAAGGTTTGCCACTGATAAGTGTGTACATCAGAGTGTCCTGAATAAGAAAAGATCAGTGTCAAGTCTTCAAAGGTCTAATCTGCCATACCCTAAAACTACTCTTAGATATTTGTACAAGACACACCAAAACCAGGAATAAATACAATTAAAATGCCTTGTTGGACTAACTAGTATTGATAAAATTTATAATATAAATATAACCACTAACAACTAACTCACTGTCCTGGAAATACGGCCCAGATAGCTGAGGTGTGTGTCCAGTAGAGCATGCTTGAACCTTAATTGGATATAAGCACGATAATATGTTGAAATGAAATGAAAATATAAATAAACCTAAATAATTCAATTTGATTATTAATTTTGTCCATAATTATACTTTAAGACATAAGTCAATGAGAAACATATTGCTAACAAATTACATGAAATGGAAAAAAATGAAAACAGAAAAATACTACTACTGCCAGTCTTTGTTTTTTTCGTCAGAAGTAAAGTGAGGTAATTAAACAGAATTTTAAAATTACATTTATCTAAAGAATATTTTAAAGTGATAACTGTAGAGAGAAATAGTGTAAATGTGATCTATTGTGTTCAAACTTACCTTATCAGCATCAGTAGCCTGAACTGTCTCTATGACTGTTCCAGGTGCTGTGGTATCTAGAATGGTTACATTGTAAAGAACTTGAACAAAGATGGGTGTATTTTCATTTCGAATAACAATGATGTTGACCATTGTGGAGGCAGTCTGAATTGTAAGACTGGTTCTCTCAACTCGTACTTGAAGCTGCAACATAAAAAAGAAGAAATGACATAAAATGCAATAGTGGTGCATTTTTTATTTAAAACAAAAAATGCAAGGTATCAAAGAGAACGAAGTGTTTCTTAAATTAAATCTACTTTGAAATCAGGTGGTGTTAGCAAATAAACTAGATATTAAAAGATAAAAAGTTAAAATAAAAAAGGAAAAGAAACCTCACAGGCATTCAGACATTATTGTTAAGATCTGCATTTACATGTTATACTAGTGTGAAGCAACAAAATAAATAATTACATTCAATTATGTTCAGAATACGCCATCCCCACCTTCCTCGACAAAAAACTACTATATTGTTTATATTATAGAGAATGATTTAAAGATTTTATCAACTAAGTCAATGTTAAAGCAATTCTGACTTTAAAAAGTATCATGGCAGCCTGTTAAAATAATATACCATTTGCAAAGTAAAATAAAATAAATTCCTGGTAATAAATGAATATTTTCATAATCCACACGTGTCTATACTATTCCAAATATATTTTAGCTTACAACACAAGAATTCTGTAGAATAACAGGCTCGCCTACCATAGACTTATTCGGTGTTACCAATAGTTATATCCGTAGATGATCATCTCAGTGTATGTTAAGAAATAATTAAAAACTAAACCCAAACGTTTCCGGCATTGCCACCATGGAAACGTAATACCCGTATCTCGCCTTTTCACTTCATAAAGGTAAACCAACAAAACACTGGAATCAGGGAACAATATTTCACACAAACCATTGTTCAGTTTGTGTGTCGGTTACGCAAAATAAAATATATGCAAACCGACAATTGGTTATGTGGTGAGCATTTACATCGTAAAACAAAAAGTTACAAACTTCCTGATCACTAGAACTTTATTTGTAAATATGTAAATAAAATCCAGGTAGTCCAACCATATGGGATACCTAGGTAAAAATAATTTAAGATAACATTAGTCTGTACGAAACTTGCCTGGTAAGACTGAAGTTGAGCTTTATCTTCTGTGAGTTTTGTCTTGATCTTGACATTGCCATTACCATCCACATCAAAGTAATCAGGGCCAGAACTTCGTCCAATTACAATGAATTTAAGAGAATCCTAAAGGAGAAAAATATACACATCAATATATAAGACAAAATGCCAACTTCTCGCAACACTATAAAATCCTTTCATGTTTTTAGCTAATATAAATGAAATTTATTACTTTTAATTCATGGAATTCCTGTTACAATTTTTTTTGTTTAAATGTCAACCAACCAGGGAAGAAATTAAAGAACAGTTGGTAGACATGACCTTGAATGTTTATAAATATTAGCAGGCTTTCAATAAAAACTAAAGATTTAAGGATTAATTTAGATCAAAGCTAGCTGTAAAAACTGTAATAAAATGTATAACTTCTACTTGTACTACAACAGGGATAATTTTGTTTCCCTTGATGTATGTATTTCAAATGGCCAAACTGTAAGTGGCAGATTTATTTCAACATTCTGTTGAAGAGGATATGTATTTTGTGACTTTTTAATATTTTCCCATTGGTGGGCCCATTGGGCTATTTCTCGTCACAGCCAGTGCACCATAACTGGTATATCAAAGCCTGAGGTATGTGCTATCCTGTCTGTGGGATGGTGAATATAAAAGATCCCTTGCTACTAATCGGAAAGAGTAGCCCATGAAGTGGAGTGGCGACAGCGGGTTTCCTCTCTCAATATATGTGTGGTCCTTAACCATAGATCTGATGCCATATAACCGTAAATAAAATGTGTTGAGTGCGTCGTTAAATAAAACATTAAAAAATTTTTTTAATAAATTTAAATCACACGCTTATATACAAACTAGTACACTCATATGAGGTTGGCGATTTTGTTTTTTGATTTATTTATTATGTATTTATTTTTGTTGCTGTTGGTGTTGTTTTTGATTTTAGATGATATATTGCAGGACAAAAACCCATCCAGAAACCCAAGTCATTCAGTAACTAAATTACCTTACCGCCAAACAACTTTATAATCAGTTTTCTTAAAAAAAACAAGGTAAGTAGTCAATAACCGAATTCCACAAATCCCCAAAGACAGCTAATTTAACAACAGTGATGAATGAATAAGTGGGAGAAAAGTGTAGGAGACAATAATGACAACACATATTAGTCTAGGAGAAATATTCTGATATCACACTACTGCATACACAATATAAATGCTATAAACAGTTAGGATATATTTTCATACCTTGAATGCATCTTGAAGCAGTAGGTATCTCTGATACTACACACAAACTATATTTGTCAACTATTACAGACACGCTTAAAATGTACAACATGGTTACAGTCTTACCACCTTCTTGTACAATTTGTTTCATTAAAATAATTATATATATAAATAAATATAAAAAATAACAAAATAAACCTGACATTATCACATTCTATTTAAATTAGGGTTTTTTCACAAATGAAATAAGAGTAAATAAAGAAAAACCTACCTGAGGTTGTGGTCTAATTGTGGTGATGACTTCTCCAGGTAGTCTATTCTCAGAGATGGTGATGTTGTGGTTTGGAGTAACAAACAGCTGTGTTGCATCAAAGTTCACAGTGATTTCCACACGTACGCTCTGAGCAGCAGTGGGGTTACCAGCATCTCGAGCCTCAACATTAACCTACAACAAACCAAACACCTACAGTACAGAACAGTTTAAAACATACACAGATGCGTTATGATGGCATCATACCAGTTGAATTATCATTCATGCATTATCTAAATACTGCCAGATTATAATGTTGTTAAGCACATACTTATATTTGATTCTTTTAGAATAATATACTATAATATTGTTCACAAAGGCTCTTACATGTTGTATATTTATGCAATTTAACTGAACCGTTTTAAACACATTCAAATAATGTAGCCCTGAACTTGAGCAGTCAAATACTGAACCAGTTTCAGTGGCGATATTTTACATAATAAATTGTCTACCTAATACATCCACAGAATAATGATCACTGCAATTGCCCAATGTATCTCTCCCTCCGTATGAGAAAGTATAGACATGACGAATAAAAAAACAATGTTCTTGAATGTTGTGATTACTAATCTTACACCTGTGTCAATTTGAATTTTAAAATGCACACTGATCAGATCCTGTATGTGTAAAACAGTTACAAATAAAACGTTTACTAAGCTCTATATATGAATGAATGAATGTTTAATGACATCATACAATGAAAGTTTAATGATATCACAGAACGAATGAATGAATGAATGAATAAATGAATGAATATTTAATGACAACCCAGAACAAAAAACATTAAATGTTGTGTATCAAACAAAGGTAACTGATAACCAACATCAATACAGAAATTCTATAATGACCAATAAAACAATGTGTAAGAGTCGCATTCAGGCTGGTACTTACAAAGAAATTTCTGAAGCTGACAAGTCCATCCACACTTTTTAAGAGAGTGATGTCACCACTTGTTGGATTAACAAAAAGAAAGCTTTGGCCATTTCCATCAACAATTTTGTAGGTAATCTTGTTTGCTGGTGGCTGAAAATAAATTTTAAGAATTCAGAATTAATTTATTAACAAAAGCCAGAATGGCTATAGACACAACAGATGTAAAGATATGTGTAACAGGTACATATATACAAAAATATTAAAAATGTTTGATACTAATAATGTAGATTAAATATGCTATAATAAATCACTATGTAATGAACAAACTATATAAATGAAACAATATTTTACATATAGAATATTAAAATGTATGTGACTTAGAAGAAAAGTAAAAGTGCTTTGGAAATAACAATATAGTCAACGTCCCTAACTGCGTTATGCTTCCAACTCCGTTCGTTTAGTTTTTTCGTGCACGGTCCGCATGGTCTGTTCATTTGTGAGATTTTTCTTCACAGTTCGTGAACATTTTCATTAACAATAAAAGTTCAGACAACCCTTAAAAACACAATCTAATTAGATAAATAATATACAGTTATAATACTTACAGCATCATCATCAGTTGCATTCACTTTGACAATAAATGATCCTACAGGAAGTGTCTCTGGAATTGTCTTTTGAATAAGACCATGACTGAATTTCGGCTGAAAGAAGTTCCTTGAAACAGTGATTGTAACAGCTTGGACTGCGGATAACCGGGGCGAACCAAAGTCTTTGATAACCATCCTTGCCTAAAACACATTTTCGAAAGGTGTTCATTTAAAAAAATTGAAGCCTATTACTCCTTTCTATAAGAACAAAGTTCTTATTCAGACATTCAAAGATTTTAATTTCATAAACTTATTGTTTGGAAATTGTTTAGCATTTTCTTGATACTGACATTATTAAAGTATCTTCACTATCAAGCATATTCTTTCCATCTCTCAATTTTCACAAGAAAAAAGCTATGCCATAATTTACAACACTATTTTCAAGATCAGACATGTTTCCAAATCATTCTCAAAATAATTTTAACATTTAACAGTCTTCCTATTTTTTAAATTTCCTAACTGCTTTTAAAACATTAATTTCTGCATTACTTATTTAAAAAAAAACAAATTTCTTTTAATTTCAAAGATGCTTTAAAAAATAAAAATAAACACTTTGTATTAACATATCCTTAACATAATTATTATGAAATTGTAGTTCAGAAAAGAAAAATATGTCAAAAAGGTTGATTGTTTTCTATTTTCATGAATACTTATCCTAACATCTCATCAATGGCATAGCCATGTTTCAGTAAACTGATCTGGAGCAGAAAATGCCACTGGTGAGAGGTGAAGTTAAATATAAATTTTTTTTAAATTTATCTACATATAAAAGTGTGATGATGAACTTACTGTATAGACACGTTGTGTGTCGGATGACAATGGAACAGCAGCTTTTGTAGAGATAACACCATTTTGATCAATCTCAAAATATGTTGTAGCCGAGCCATCTCCAATTAAGGAATATTCAATACGGTTGAATGGATCCTGAAATTATATTAACACAGTGTCAATCATTACATCTGTTTAATAAATGTCAACATAAACAGGAATGTTGTAGCCATCTGACAGAGTGATGGACAGACAGATAGACAGATGGAAACAAAACCTATGATTCCCTTAGTTTGGATTGATAGGGAACTAATAAAAAGCATTCTGAGATCATTGCTATAGCAATACTTGTTGTCAATCAAGCCCAACAAAATTTCTAATCTCCTTAGTTCAAGGGCTACAACTCTTTATTAAAAACATTGGTAAATCACCATGAAAGTCACACTGTAAAGTTCACAATAAAGCTATACTCAGTATATCAGCTCAGTATCTTGAGGCATTGTGGGGGAAAAAAATACATTTTGAATCTCCGAATTTCAAGGACCAAGGATAAATCACCTTGAAAATAAAATTTGATCTGTAACAGTACACAATACAAAATTTCAGATCAATATCTTGAGATATTTGTGAAACAAATTCCAGAAAACTATGTGTGGAACAGACTAACAAAAAGACGGAGACAAAACCTATAGTGACAGGAAAAGTTGAAAACTTGAAAAAGCTGAACCATCTATAGAATACCCTGAACTAAAGCGATTATATGACCATTATATACACTTACATCCACATCATTATCTCGGCCAACAGCTGTGAAAACTGTGTTCTTTCCAGTTAACTGTCCAGAAATACTGGCAGTAAAGTCAGTGTTTTGAAAGAATGGGGCAGTGTTGCGTTTAACTGTGACGGTAACAAAAGCTTTAGTTGTACTTGGTTTGCTTGGATCTCCATTATCTTTGGCAGATACTTGGAACTGAAAAAGGACAAGAAATATTGTCAAAAAAGAACCTATCAATGTCATGTACCAAACTGGTTAGAGAAGGATTATAAATACTGAAATGGTTTACTAACACCAAATCAGCTCTTTTAAACAGATATCTGTAGCAATTTTGTTTTTAAATGTTTTAATTCAAAAACTTAATGAATAGTTAATGAAAAATACATATAATACTTCAATGCATTACAACCAGCAGGTAGAAAATATAGTATTTAATACCAATATTCTAAATTGATTGGTATTACCATTTTATTAAACCTTTGTTCATTTCCAATATTAACAAGGTTGTACAAACCATTGCCTCAATGTTTAATAATAATACCTCAAATACTTGTGGATTTTGCTTGTTAAGATAATTTAGCATGGACTTCTTCAGAGATATCTGTCCAACAAAAAATGTGTTGCCAGTGACAGTTTGGGTCACGGTATCGATGTTAAAGAATTCCAGTACAGTCGTATTTCCTTCCAGTTCATAGGACACATCCTTGTATGGACTCTACAACCAAAATGAATGAATGAAATAAAGAGTATGTAAATGAAGACGAACCCGAATGGAAAACATTAAGAAATAAATAAGAAAATGGTTTAAGTAGATTTGTTTAATATCACAGAAACCTAACCATGTGTCAGATTAATCTTAACGTATATTTTAAGTTATATTCTTCAGGGATGTGATATCTGTTTCAAAATAAAATCTGAAACCATATTAAAAATCTGAAAATTCTATACAATACTAAATAAAGGTAATGTTTTCCTCATTTCAGTCTAATCCAATCTGCGTTGTGAAAAATATTTTCTGAAGAAAACAAAAGGATCTGAAATAAGATAAAAATCCTGTCCATAGTTCTACAAACTTAGTACTGTGTTGAAATGCTTGACTGGGCCTTTATCCATTCTTCTACACACTTGTTCAGCACATAAATAAAACTAAACCATTGTTTATATATATAAATATCAACCCACTGTATAAGACATTTCAGACTGAAACAGAAAGTTAAAGAAAGAAGTACTTACAAAGACATCTGAATCTGTGGCTGTCACTGTTATGAATGGTAGGCCAACCTGTTTTATTTCAAGAATTGTTTCTTGATATGTGCTTTGTGAAAATACAGGAGGGGCATGATTTCTGTTGACATTCACTTTCACAACAGAAATATCACTACGTTTTGGTAAACCACCATCTTCCACAATAACACGAATCTGAAACATAACATTCCACATGTAGTAACATAATATAATCATAATAATAATAATAAATCATGTTTTAACTGAATTTATTTTTATAAAATCTGAATTTTAAAACATTTGCATTAACAATTTGAGATATTTAAATGTGAGATTAACTATTAACTATGTAATAATTCCAATTACTTTTATATTCAAGCTAAAAGATGTTAAGGTTTGTCAACATGACAAAACTGATTAAGATCAATGTCAGATGGAACCATCACATTGAAAAGGAACAAATTTGGCCATAGAACTACAAAAAATGTGGCACAGAATTATTATCCTACTGAATTATTAGAAAAAAATGCATACAATTGTTTTCTACTCTTTTGTCCATCATGGCAGAAAAGCAATAAATGAACAGAATATTATACAATTAATATTTCAGGACATACCTTTAGCTATATCTTAATATTATACCCCCATCTTTGTGGAAAGACACTGTATTATACTTACATAGAAGTTTTGAATGTTAACGTTGTTTATATCTGCCTTTGTGCTGATCTGGCCAGAAACGGAGTTGACGTCGAAGTACACCTCTGAATCACAATCACCAATGATTCGGAAGGTCATATCTTTGTAAGGACTCTGTAAAATCAACATTTATGATCAAGTGATGGGTAAGCAAGAATTCCGCAGAATTAAATATCTTACATATACCATAAATATTTTCAGTGCATTGTGAAGAAGGTGCAACTATGAACCAAGTTTCATTGACCTACGCCTTATTGTTTGTTACAAACTGACATAAATGCTAAACTTTAACTTTAAATGTTAATGCAACAGTTGATGCTGTTGCAGCTGTCAGATATGCACTGCCTGTGTCACATTTCTACTTCATAAAGGCGAGACATTTTACTTCATTAAGGTATGACAACAAAAATTACATTACTATACTGAATGATTCAGAATAATTCATGACCAGTACTGTCAAATACAGTGAAACCTTTCAAGACCAGACCTTCTGTAAACTGGAATTCCCTCAAAAACTGGACATTTTACAGAGTCCCTTTTTAAAAACCAGGACAGAACTTAACCTCTCTAAATTGGATCCCTCTTAAAACCAGACATTTGTCTTGGTACCAAGGGTGTTCGGTTTAGAGGAGTTACACTGTACAATATCATTAGCATCCCACAACAGCTTGTCTTTAGACATGTCACCTACTGTCAGGTCTTTTCAAAATTAAATATTCTGACTTCGCTACAGATAAACTACACTGTCACAGTGGGTTACTGAGAAAAGGCCATCTACTTTAAAGACCCTACTATTCCTCGCAACATAACCAAATAAGAAAAAGAAAAACACTTTTTACCAATGTGCAAAAAATACATACGTTTGTATCATTGTCTCTGGCTCTAACTTGAAAGAATGGTTGATTCAGCTGAATGTTACTATCAACTGTAACTTCATAGGGTTTTTCAATAAATTCAGGTGGAAACATATTTCTGATCACAGTCACTGTTAGAGTTGCTGGTTCACTGGTGCAGATATTTTCGTAATTGTCTTGTGCTAGTACCGTCAGCTGTTTAACAAAGCAAATGGATACAAATATCACAGTGGTTCCCTTAATAAAAAGAAAGACAGCTAAACGTAGCATCTTAAAAAGATGTCTGATACACACATACAATATTATTTAAAACCAGCATTCTGAGAGTACTGCTAAAGACATTCATGTTCCTATCGGGCCCAACAAATTTTCAGATCTCCTAAAGTTTGTTTTGTTTAACAACATCACTAGAGCACACTGATTTATTAAACACATTAATCATCAGCTATTGGATATTAAACAAATCAGAATTTTGACATATAATTTTAGAGGTAAATCCACTAAATTTTTCCATTAGTAGCAAGGCATCTTTTATATGCACCATCTCAGACAGGATAGCACATACCAGCTGTGGTGCACTGGCTGTAACAAGAAATAGCCTAATAGGGCCGATGAGGATCGATCACAGACTGACCACATATCAAGTGGACACTTTACCACAGGGCTCCGTCCCGCACCTAAGATCTACTACATTTATGGGTTAAATATTCATGAATGTCAAACGTGATCAGTAACAGTACTGCCAAAGTTATATAACATTTTTAACTCAATAACTTCAGGCATTGTAAAAATAGGTCCAGAAACCTATATGTGTGACAGACAGACAGACAGACAGAAAGACAGACAGACAGAGACAAAAGCTATAGTTCCTTCTGTTTGAAGGGTAAGAGACTTATAAAATTTTCAAGTTTTAAGCAAGTAAACTGTTAAGCTTTATCCTAGTGTCATCAAAAACAGACCAATACAAACTTTATGCTTAATGGTGACATGGTAGAACTTTCAGGCTAATCTGTTAGATTGGATTGTAATACATGAGACACACAAGAAAACACCTGCAACAGGCACATATGATCAGTGATATTACTATATCCTTCTTTACATAAGCAGGAACATGTGATGTAATATATGTCTATGATTACGAGAAAGTGCACAATAATAAAGACCAGTATTAATACATTATGACATCTATTAAAAATTAAAATTTATTTTGCTCACCACATATGGATCACCATTCAGTCCAATAAGGGATCTCTTTGCAAACACCTCTCCATTGTCATTAATGTAGAACTTATCTGCATTCGATGAATTGTCAGCTAGACGGTAGGTGACACGGCCAGCATCACTAGGCTGAAAAAACAGAATGCATCTATATATGACTGCTGTTTGTGATATGTATGTATGTATATAGGACTGGTGATTTTTTAAAAATTCAAGTTAAGCCACAACTAATTCACTGCCCCGAACAGACTGATCAAATAGCTGAGGTTCCTGAACCTTAATTGTACATGAAGATTAATGCGACATTCCCGAGTTTGCTGCAATTTTTAAGATGTTATTGACTAAGAGACTTTTTAACCATTATAATTACATATCAAATATATTTTTTCTTCATAACATATTAGTGGCTGTATATTAAACGTGTTTCTGATCGTTGTAATATTTGTACTAGGTTAAATTTCATTTTATTTCATCAAATATTTTTTTTTCGTACATACGAAATTATTTGAAGACAAAATCCAGTTTGGGCTTCTTACAAATATTAAGACGACCAGAAGCACATTGAATATACAGACACTGATATTCTAAACAAGAAATATATTTCATAAGTAAGTTTAATCGCAGAAATATTTAATTTTTCGAAAACATCTTATTATGTAGCAAACTCAGGAATGTCCCTTTAAGAACAAAAGTAAGTTAAAATTAAATTAATTAATTAATTTTATTCAAGGTCAATGATCTAAGACTAGTGATGTTCTTTTAAACTGACCTAGTCAGAGTGAATTCTCAGGATGTCTCAACCTGAATATGGACAGGTTAATAAATTGGATTTTGGACTTACTTAAAGTGAATATATCTGAAATGTAACACTTGCAGTTTGCTGCAAATAGTGCAAAAACTTAACACAAACAGCTGATACTTTCCCTCTCTCCAAATGCTTCTTTGTCTGACTAGCAAATCAAAACTTAGGTACAATATTGGACAATAAAAGTGATTTTCTTTGATATTATAAAAAATTTCTCAAATACAAATATTCACATCTACAAAACATAAACTATACTAAATAAAAGTAAACTGAACTTACTTTTTGATCTGCATCAGTTGCTGACAGTTTTGTCACCATATTATTCAGTCCATGTGTCTCAAATATCATAGCCGTATATTGTCTATTTGTATTGCTCCATATTGGACAGAATATGTTTCTCCGAACATTCACTGTAAGAACTTCAAATCTCTCACAAGGAGGATTTCCCTTATCA